>DWOA01000055.1:0-11888 GCA_018250715.1 Telegonus anausis annetta | reverse complement strand
CCGGAGTCGAACCACATAAGAGTCCTACTACCTTCAAAAATCTTTGTATTTTGAGTAAATAAAAAAAGGCTAATACTTTCACTACATCTATAGCTTAAAAATATATATTAACTGAATATTTGAATTTAAGAAATATGTTTTAAAAAAATGAAATAGTTGTTCATTATTATTGTACTTATTTCTCATAAAGTAAATTTTGTTACAGATCCGGTCACCAAACGGACTTTTGGAAAAAAGACATCAATAGATTAAAAAAAAACTTTTAATAATACTTTTAACATCGTGAGAAGAAGAACTTGTTTTAATAGAAATATCTTCTTTTAAGAAACAGGTTTTTATCATTGGGGTCGAAGTGACCCAAGACGGACAGCGGTCAGCGCGTGGGAAAGGCACGTTGAAGGGTTAAACCTGTTTACGTGTTAAATGAATTCAATTTGGTTGCATTAAAGCATTATAGATGTATGGTTGCAAATTTTAATTGAAGATTTTGGTTTAAATAAATGAAATAATTTTGATTTGAAGTTAATGATTTTTTTTTTCAATTTGTATCTTTTTTATGATTTGTGGGTATAAAAACAATCTTTTATTTGAATATCAATTGCAATAGCGATCACAATAATGTTTTTATTACATATTATTCGTCAATAATTTATTGTTAGTTAAATTTGTAAATGATAGTAGAGTACGTACAAAAACATTGTATACGTTTATATTTTTTCAAATAAAATAATACGTATATTGATAAAACTTTTTCCTTTTTTATTTTAACCATCATAATATTTAAGTTATGATCGCGATTAACGATGACGAATTAGTTTGAAATAAATTAAAATAAAAATTTATGAGGGGAAGAAATGACACCAAGACATCGGACAGTGGTCAAGGCGTGGGAAAGATTCATCGAAGGGTTAAACCTGTTTATGCGAGTTTTTGACAAAAGAAGCTCTTGACCGTTACATCTGCAAATATCTATTGAAAAGTATATTTTTAATAGCCCTTTAATAATTCACGATATATTAAATTCCTAAATAAATGAGATTTAAAAAAATAATAATAATTCACGTGTAATTTAAAGCTGGTCGAAAATTTTCAAGAATGTTCAGACCACTTTTTATCTGGAAGAAATCGCTGGATTTTCAAGAATGTTCAGACCACTTTTTATCTGGAAGAAATCGCTGGATAGCGATAAAACCATCTTTTGTATTTTTTATGCTAAAATCATGTTACTTCTTTTTGCTTTGGGTACAATAAAGTTCGTTATTATTATGATTTTATGTACTTGGTCGGCAGTGATCACTTACTATCAGATGAATTGTTTATACGCTTATACACTCATAACCCCACAGTAGGATTTTCTCCTGTGCTGTGGGTGCCATGGAAACACCCAGACCCAGAACAGACATCTAAATTCATCATTCAGATATCTGTCTGGCCGGGGATCGAACCCGGAACCCATTGCATATCAGTCCGGTATAGTGACCGCTCCGCCACGCAGATGGTCAATTGTACTTTCAATTGCTACAACTATATTAAAATAAAAATATCTATACCTATAAAAATCTGTGATACCTACAGTCAAATAAATACAACCTTAAACGAATCATCAAGCACCAATTCCCCAGGTCACACTACACGAGGAAGACGCCGTTAAAGTTTTCCTGCTACTTTCGCGGCTGCGGAAAGTTGTGCGCGGCTCATTACGGAAGCGAGCCGCGTGGAGCGCACCGGGCCGGAGACACGCTGCGGTTTGACCGCGCGTTTATGATCGCCGAACAAAACTGCCGCATCTACATTTTCATATTTTTTCTAATTTTGATTTAGAATTTCGTGTGACGAACTTGTTTGAAATATATTGAAATTAAATATTATGAAGGGAAAAAATGACCCCAAGACATCAGATAGTCATCAGGACGTGGGAATGGTGCATCGAAGGGTTAAACCTGTTGATGTGAGTTTTTGACAAAAAAAGCTCTTGATCGTTACAGTTTCAAATATATGTTAAATGGCATAACTATTTCTAGTCGCCCTTTAATAGAATCCTGTGTAATACGTAGTTATAACTAAAAGATTTCAAAAAACGTTATGACCACTTTTTATCTGGAAGAAATTACTATTTAGCGACATCTTATCGCCATTTATATTTTTTATGTTAAAATCTTTTTTGTTTTGGAGGAAGATGCCGTTAAAGCTTTCCTGCTACTTACGCGGCTGCGGAAAGTTGTGCGCGGCTCGTTACGGAAGCGAGCCGCGCGGGGCGCACCGGGCCGGAGACACGCTGCGGTTTCAACGCGCGTTTATGTTCACCGAATAAAACTGCTGCATCAACATTTTCAGAATTTATTTTTATATATTTTGAGTAGAAATCGATAATGTCATACACTTAAATGAATCCAGGTCCTCTAAACATCTGTAATTGACCACAACCAAGATTGCAGGCGTACAAGTTCGGCTCAGATGCGTTGTTATCGCTCATGACTAAATTAAAATGCAATGTTTGTCTTGTCGTTCAAATCAGATTGCAACATGCTTTACTGAGTTAATTCATCAGACTCTTGATGCTACTGAAATAGACTTCCTCTAATAGGGGTTTCTAGGTATCAGTGCCCGTGGCATGTGTGTTGGTGATCGCATTAGGTGTTAATGTTAGGAAGACAGTGCCGCTCATCTTATTAATTTTATCCTTTAGTCGTCTTCAATGACATCAACGACAAGACAGGATGTAGCTATTTAAGATTACACGGCCCATAATTGTTACATACGTAAAATTAAACTTCAGCTCGCGATCGGCATCGGCAGCCAATGGGGTCGGTAGCACCCTACACACATTGTCCTAAGTCTAGGTTTTTTTCAACCAAACACCCATGAAAACGACATAAATCATAATACGCAGCCATGAGTTTATCAGGCGTTTTTTAAACGCGCGTCAAAACCGTCGCGTTCATTTCTCTCCGTGTCCACCCCCCTTACAACCCCCGCTTGAGAGCCCCCCGGCGAACCCCTCTACATCAGTTCCCGAGTTATATACGTGTATTGACAGGGCTAATATTTATTACGCTTTGTTATCGCTCTAATAAAGCAGCGCTAAGTTTTAACTATCTAGCAAGCAAGATAATTAAGTTTCTTAGTTGAGTACGGGTACTGACAGGGTTTACATTATTTTTAATTATTATAGTTTTTATAATATAGAGGTAGCGAATAAAAAAATGACAAAATGTGCCATATACAGTCCATTTAATGGTGATAGGCTCCTGCCGCCTATGGACATCAGCAATCAACCCTAGATAAGGTCAGTATTTTACTAGAGATAGGCCGCGGATGCGTCGCTTCTCTTTAGGACTAAGTCGGAACGCCTCGGAAAATGTCACCTTTATCACGCCTAAGTCAAAACACAGCAATGATGATATTATAACGGAGAAATCTCGACCTCTCTATCTGGGGGTGCGTGGTCCTACCTTAGAATTTACAAAGTTATTGAATAATCTGAGGAGCGTTTTAGAAATCATTACTTGCTAAAATGATGATGTAAAATCGTGAGGAAACCCATACCTATGCCTCATAGTCCTCAAGGTTTGTGTGACTACCAGTGCAGACTTTTACTTACCAAAGGGTCATAACCCGTCTGTGATACGTTCCCAACAGAGGTTAACGACCTATTTAGTAAAATATTTAGCCCACTAATGACGCCTGATCACTACTTAACATTTTTGTAACACCCTTTAAAAAGCTATATACAGGGTGTATAAATACTTTTCACATCAATACTAATTTCAACTTCACAAAACCCACTCTACTCAAAAGCATTACCCCCAAAACGAGGGTACCCGAAAATTAATTTCCCCCGTGCAAAAAATCCAATCAACTTGACGGATCTTAGACGCGGATCTTAGGCGTGTTCGTCCGTCATCCCCCGCACCCTGAACCGCTACCCCCCCTACCTACGCCCCATTTATCCACATTAATATAACTCGCCCCGTGATAAATTGCTACGGAACCCGGCCTACGTTTTCTTCGACGAATCCTGTGTGTACAGGGTGTGTTTATTATAAATATTGATAGAATTGATGCAATCATAATAAGTTACTAATTTTAAAATATGTTTAATATTTAATATTTAATATATAATCTTAAAAAAAAATGTAGTTTTAAATGCATGAAATTAGCATACTAATTAAAAAACAAGTTAAATAATTTAAAAGTCTATAGCCTAAGCCTTATTATATGACATCGCATGCATTTTACAAAATTCTGATAATATTTTTCATAAATTGTTTTACCAACGCCATAAATATGATAGAATACCAGAACGGATATTAAAAAAAATTTAAATTTCAACGACGGTCATCCAGTAACTTCAAACAAAAAAAAATTCTTTTATATCTTACTCTAAACATTTTATATTAAATTTTATAAAAGGAAACATGCTGTATACACTTTTCTCTGGGGAGTAATTAACGACGTCTTAGACCTTTTCTGTACAAAAAACCCTTCACGTTCTTAGTTCACGTCTTAGGCACGCGTGCTTTTGAATATTACACTCACACAATTATACACATACGTCTTACACACACACGTAGGATATTCATAATGTACCTTTTTCTTTGAAGACTTCAAAGATGATTTTATCAAATGAAATTTTGCTGTTGGTAAAATGTGCCAAATTTAAAATATAAAAATTTGTATATTTTAAATTTGACATAGGTATGTGTGTATATTTAAAAGATTGAAGTAAACTCCATACAAGATATTATTAACACACTTCATAGAGTTAATTGTTAAAAATATTAGTTATTTGCGTAAAAATAAAATTATTCTTTTCAATAAAAAAAACCTTTCACAAAACATATAAGTAGTTATCAGTATTACCTATATTAAGACTCCTTCCCTTATCTACTTTAAAATAACAGATAAAAACACATTCCGTTTGTATTTAGCCAATATTACTCAGGAATCTAAAATCCAGCGTGGCAATCCAATCCATCCTTAAGCTAAACGTTACGTCGATCACAGATGCATTGTGGCTAACCTTAGGTAAGACACTAATCTTATCTAGGGTTGATTTCATGTCTATGAACAGCAGTAGCCACTTACCATCAGGGGACAGCAAGCTCCTTTGCTAGTTCCATATTATAAAAAAACTGAGGTGGGTTATACCACCTCAGTCTTTTTTTGTGAAGGAACACATCGGGATCAGGAAACCTGTACGCCTAAGAGTTCTTTAAATAAAAGTTCGCAAAGGTGTGTGAACTCTACCTTCGCACTGAGCCCTAAGCTCCTCTCCAAGAGGAGACCCGTGCCCAAAAGTGGGATAATAAAGTGGTTAATAATGAAAAATATATTCGATTATACTTCTATGTATATTACAAACAAATATAGATAGTCACGTTTAATTTTGGGCACATTTACAGATAGTAATCATTTGATATTTATGTTAATAATGATGTCACCACGCAGATAACAATATTAACACTTAATTAGAAAACAAAAAGAGGTTCTACCACTTTGTTTTATTTTGATCTTCATCTTTGTCTTAATACTAATAAGCAATTCTAATTCGTTACGCTTAACAATAAATTGCATCAGGTTAAAAGAATGCAAATAATTTTAATGGAAAAGATAAAAATAGAAACAGTGTAAACGTGTTTTTTTACATTTTGCACTCATGTTTGTTGTTGTTTTTACAAGTTTTTGTTTTATTTTACATTTATAAGTATGTAGGTATGTTTATAAAATCGATAGTGTTTCATTGATTGAAACGGTTGTACTATGCGGGTTTCTCAATGGAAAAACCTTCAAAGGAATTTATTATCAACGTCTCATTACTACGATCTATTATTAAGACGTCAATAGAGTAGTTTGTATTGTTATAACGATATCGTATTTTTATTGTACGTACGATGTATAAATAAACAGATAAATATGTATTTCTTCATCAAACAACGTGACGAAGACACATTGAAGGAAGAACTATTGCAGCACAGTCATAATAGTTGTTATGAGGTGACTAATTATTGACGACAATTGCATAACGGACGTGCAAATGTTGCTGTTTGTCTGTATATCTATCCTACTTTGTATATGTGAGCCGTGAATTGTTAGAAAACATTTTATGATTTCACTTATTACAAAGAGATCATTTGATTATTTGTATAGTGCGAAAACATAAAGTTGTTTTAAAACCAAAAAAATCAAAATGTTTGTACTTACAATAAGAAACAATATTACTTTTTGGTTCATCTTAATACGATACGTCATGGAAGGAATTATTCATAGTTCGGTTATTTAGCCAGACAGCTTAATAGGCAGACTGTACTATTGTTGTCGAATAACAACCGAGTAGTACGCTTCTATCGCTTTAACTACTATTGTAAAATGAATACGGCGTGCTGACGCTGACGTTAGTCTTTGATGTGGTGCCACCTTTTCATGTTGTTTTATGGTGTCGGTAAGTCTGCTGCAAGTGTTAATTGCGCTGTGGTCTAGTTAAGACAAAAATAATACGCTTATTTATTTATCAATCTATACGTCTAGGTGAATTGACTAATATTAATTTATAGATATCGGCATTTATTCCTGTTTTGACTCATTTAAGTTACCTACTGATTTTTGCATCGTTAGTGAGTTAAAAGTGTAGCCACATTTTTAATTAACCCATTATAACCCACTGCGGAAGTATTAATCATATTTCTCCATGTTACCGTATTGTATATTTGATAAGTTGTGGTTGTCATATAGAACAGAATAAAAGCCTATCATCCTTGTCCTCAGAAATATTCAGAGCATTTATATTGTATGTACACATGAGAATGAAAATACCTATTAGTTATGGGGAACATCTGTGCTGCATATCATGAGCATATGAAGCATCATAATCAATCAGTCTTGCATCAAAATATTTATTTAATTTATATCATGATAGCATTCTTGGCATTGTTAATTGTGTACACGCACTTTCGTGCTTACCATAAACATTCACGACGATCCGAACACCCACTTATTAGTAATCAATATTGTTATACAGTAATGCTAGCGAATCATCGTTTCATTTGTAATCAAAATGTTATGAATAGGAAACTGACGCATTGTGTTTGTGTGGCTAGATCAGTACTGTCTTAACAGTAAACACACAATGATTTTAAAATGACGTATTCATGAATCAATTGCTGCATACACATAAAAAAATCAAACAATTTGACAAAATTATGATTTGTAAAATTGATAGATTTCATATTTGCACGCCAATGAACAATTATATAGGCAATATCTGCATAAATATTTGTCAATAATGTCGTGTTTCGGCACCCAAATGTTTTTCAACAAAAGAAAGTTTGTCGTCAAACATACTTCCGCTTTGTGACGTGACTCGGTAATGTTCGTACTTTAAGGCTTTGCATCAAATTTTGTGACAGCTCCAAACGCAGTTGAACACGATTATGCTGCGAAAAAATCTCATATCGGCTGCTTGCTTTTGTCTCTCGTGGGACGCTTGTATAATGATGACGTATGATGTGACGTAGCAAACCCTTTTTTGCATCATGCTCCAAGTTACACATAAAGTTCAAGTTGGCACATTTTCAAATCAATATGGCCTTAAATTAATACAATTCTAAATGAAAACTTTACATCAACGCGTAATTTAAAAAAAGGACAAACTAAAGTTTAAAAATTGAAGAAGAATATTAATCTTCCGACATAAAATCACATAACAGTCATTTGTGACTCATGATGTTTATTATATCATAGCACTTTCAGGTAAAATTATCAAGACAAGTATAACAAAATTTCAGTCAAGGTAGACCATTTAGTCTAATAATTAATCCTCCAAGACTTATTATGACAAAATTACTTGAAAGATTTGTGACAGTGAAATAATATTAGAAATGTTTCGGAAGTACAGCCGTGATTTCGTAATTTGATTCTAAGCTGCTTTAAAGGTCGGACCGGAGTGATGCTCAAGTCTGTTAATCCTGACGATATTATAAGCCGGTAAGTGGCGTCGTGGCCCATATGTGGTAGTTTACCTGCGCAGTAGAACAGGTAATCCTGTTAGATGGCCCTGACACGATGCCCGGCTTCTGTGTGGCTTAGTCAGTGTAGTTCGACACGCATCCGTACTCGCGATGTGCGACGCAAGATATCGTAAACCAGCGCCTGCAATTCTTCAAAAGCTGGCCATCTATGAAGGCGGTACTAGTTATCTCTTGATGTCGAAGAAAGAAAATGTTAATCAATTTTAAACTTATACTTACTGTGGTTTTAAGTTATCATTTAATATGTGTGTTGCACCAAATTTACTGCTGCTAGTAGTATGTTTACTTACCGATGAGATTTGGTTAACGTTATCTTTCTCGGTTAATTCATGCGTTATCTCATTAGACATTCATTCCCTAATAAGCGAACGCTCTTTACGATCGAAAGTGTAGTAGACGTGGCCTATTTGTTTAAATATGGTGTGTGTATGTACGTGTTTTCACTATAGCTAGTTGTCATTTAAAACACGTGCTAATGCGGTTAAATAAAAGCGAGTACGTCCAGGTGCTTTCACGCTCCGTGATTGCGATATCCGATCGCTTTGACACACTGCACTGTGTCCACCGTCACTTGATATCCTTTGTTACGTCCGTCCTTTCTGCAGAATGGGCAAGTTCCCACTTTCATTGTTTTGCAATTTATCTCCAACTAACGAGTGCGCACTGAGACCGATATCATCTTCCTTTTGAAATAGATATTTCAGAATTTCATTATTTGCGCTGTACTGTGTTTGTGCAAGCGTTCGTGTATGTTGTGTTGGGTTTTATACTACGTTTGTTCTACTATCTATTACATATCGTATTTTACACAATTCCGTGGTTCTCCAGCGGTGTGTTCATACAGTTTAATGATCTGCTGTTTAAATAGTAGGTAATTATGTTATTACTATATTGTCTTGTAATTGTGTCCGCACCGTCCGTAGTAGGTTCAAGGGGCATAATGATGTAATATTTCATTTATTTACATGTTGTATATTTTACATGTAGAAGTTTGTATGTTATATGCTGCTATTATAAAAATGTTACCATATTTTAAATGAACCGTTAAAGTCAAATAACTCAATATTGCAACATATTGCGTACTAGGATTATAATTTCATTGTGTGTCTCAAAATAACAAAAGCAGTAGGCGTTATAAATGATTTAAGCTTATTATGCCAAGACACGTCGGTGCTGCGTACATTACGTTATCGATTCGTCGATTCGTGTTACTGTCCTCGAAACGTTCGCTTGATAGAAATGAGAATGAGCTACTGTTTTACGAAAAAAAATCACTCATGCGCGAGTCGGACTCGCACAAGGGGGGTTCCGTAACACCGATAGGTTATTATTATGAAGATCGATCAAAAACAGTTTAAACACATAAACCGTCGCCGGCGTTAATGCCAGTTGTTATCTATCGGGTATGTACCTACATAAAATTACATCAATCTCTTTCGTTTATATATATGTATGCCATGTAGTTATTTAAGCGCGGGTAAAACCGCGGAGCACATCTAGTGAATATAATAATAATAATATAACAGTAATATACCACACAGAAAGACCGAAACGTGATGAAATTGATGGTGGATGTTATAGTCAACTACCTACTAAATTCGACAGAAAAATATCTAGACCTAGAACGGGAAATATAAATTATTTCTAACCGGTCGAGAATCGCGGATATATCGTTAAGGCATATCCACCATTTCATTTAGGGGAATTTTTTTAAGGGTACAATTTTTTAGGTGAACTGTAAATGCTAAAAAATTGTATAGTTGGTGACATTTTTATAACGTTTTTGTGAGATCAATTCGAGATAATTTCTATTTTCGTTGGCTAACTTTTTGACGGCTAGATTCGAAGCGCTCATAACTTAAAAACAAATGCCGAATCGAACCCCGGACACCCGGCTTTAGACACGGAAACTTTACCACTAAGCACTTATAAAATGTAGGTCAAACCAAGAAACTCGTGCTAATGGCGCATATTCCCATCACAGAAATGATTAAGTTGCACGAACCGGCGCAATTAACACCGACCTTGTCACAGTAGTGCCGCGAGTGGTAGGAGAGTAATTAATTAGTGGTTGACTAGATGGGTATTGTTTTGAAACCGGTTTTTGAGAAATATTCTTAAATGTGATTGTCGCTTGGATGATGATATGATAATGATGGGATTCGTGATGTTACATACGAATTAATAAAGTAGGTACAAATGTCTGATTTAATTAAATAGGACTTCAACTTGGTGTGGTAAGGGAGACATACTTATCCGAGACGTTCCATCTTAGTCCTTAGGGGTAGCAACGCATTTGTGACCAACCGCAGGTAAGACTTTGTTTTATCTGGGGTTGATATGAATGTCCATGGACGGCAGTGGCCACTTACCATCAGGTGGATTGCATGCTGGTTGGTTACTTCAGTAATATAAAAAATGTACCACCTGATAATTAAATTTAAAAATTATTATACCACCGTGTTACAATGTCCAACTTTAGATGTACTACCATTTTTTTAATTTTACACAAATTTAAATGTTTTCGAAATCAAACATAGATTGACCAGAACGTTTGTGTGGTAAGGGAGACTTACTTATCTGTGGCATTCAAAATTGGTCGTCAGGAGAAGCAACGCATTTGTAGTTGACTTCGTATAAGATTCTTGTTTTATCTGGACTTGATCACAGATACACATGGGCGGCGTTGGCCACTTACCATCAGGTGGACTGCGTACTCGTTCGCTACGAGTACGTCAATCCTATAAATAAATAAAAATCTTACATAAATGCAAAACACGTACAATACCAGTACGTAGGTATGTACAGTCTCCGAAACTCAAATCCAGTCAACAATGCAGAACTTAACAAGAGTCAACAATTGAGTATACATATTCTAAGGTCGTATTGTGCCGGCCACCCGGAGCGACGGCTACGTCCAACCGATATTTATGATATGGAAGGCAATTGTTACAACTCGCTGTAAGTAGCTAGGTTTATTTTTGATTCAGATTGTGGCGGTATATATTTTGAAAAAAAAGATGTTTGAAGTTACGTTTTGTCAAAAGTTTAAATTATGTTTTTTTTTTATCTGGATTTTTTCGTCTAAAATACTCAGCGTTGTAAGCAGCTAGGGTAAGTTAATATATTGAAAATTAGTTCTATGTGATTTTTACAATTTGAAGTTCTTATTACACCGCGAAATACATTAATAATGATTAAATTATTATCTTATTTAAGAGGTAATTTCAAACCTGTATTCAATCGGGTTATTAAAAAGGCTTTTTAAATGGTAATAATACTTAAGTTAATGCATTCAGTTTGATACCTATCACACTTTTTACTGAAGAAGCTTAAATAAAAAATACAGTGCAATATCTTTGACTCATCTTAAAAGAGACGTTTTTGTGTTTATAGATTAAAACTTAGACACAGACGTGTGTTACAAAATTACGGTAGTGTAGGTCCACGACATGCAACGTAGGAAGCGGACGGAAGATAGATGGGCGACCGTTAGTGACAAAAAATGCACCCTTCCGTGCCTCGAAACGCATATTGAGCCATCGATGCCGACCGACATTCGATCGACCATCAGCAGTTGTTAAAACTTAAAGTGGAGTAATTGGACTGTATATAAAAAATAAAATTGTAAAATTCCTGAATGATACAATATTGAAAAACGATCGACCGTTTCACGCTCATTCCGCGTTGGACATCCAATAAAATTCGAAAAAATTGGTCACAAAAAAGTGTCAAGTGCGAGTAGGGTTGGGCAATTGTTGAACCGTATACTAAATTAGTGTGTTTATTCATTTTAGTTATATTCGAGCGAAAGGGATACTAGTACTACTGTTATATTTGATATATAGATGTACAGTGAAA
>DWOA01000054.1:0-11895 GCA_018250715.1 Telegonus anausis annetta | reverse complement strand
TTGTAATTCAACTCCAGTGACACCACCACTACACCTATTTCTGCCAACAACAGCATTGGTAAGAGCTGCTGTGTTCTGGTTTAAAGAGTGCGGTAAGAAACATAGGTAGGTATTGGCGGGAATGATGTTAGCGCGTCACCTAATGGCGGAAATGTCTCATGATGATCATTTTAGAAGGAATAGATATATAGTAGGTATATGTAACCGTATGTGGAAAAGGGTTTTTAGAATCTTTAGAAGGCAATGGGGTCATAGCAATAATCAATTGGTAAAAATTCAATTTGTTAATATTTAGGGGAGGGGCTGCCTCTCCTACTCATTCCTATGCGACGGTAGCGCCACCTTAAGGGTAGTAGGTATGTAGGTACCCTATTTTTCATGATGGAAGTCGAGTAGTTTAGTAGATTGGGATGTAGGACGTCAGTGGTAATAAACTAAAATAGATATAAAATATTATGACTTATATATAATAGTTTTTTGTTCTTATTTCTATATATTTCGGCAGATTTCGAAACACTCGTAGCAACGCAAGTGGGCTTAGCTTTCGTATTGAACGTAATAAGGCAAAGCGGATTTCCTCCGCTTCTGTATTTTACTAGTTCTGCCTCGCGGTATTACCTGCATTTAAAAATGTAATATTATATACATCTAAATATAGGAATAGCCGATTCTAATGTACTACCTACCTTAATAGCAACTGACATCAACGTCGACTGTTTATGGTTTTTTTTTGCGCGCAATGTTTTTCAAATATTATAGTAGTCTTAATTATGCCTTATTACATCAGCTATCTGCCAGTGAAAGTCCGGTCAAAATCTGTCCAGCCATTTAGAAAATTACTCGGAACAAACAAACAGACAGATAAAAAGGTTGATAATTGTTTTTTTTATTACAATAGACACCATGTCTGCTTTCTTATTAGTAAAAACTTGTTACTGTGACGTTACACACAGACACTTTTATTTAATCATATAGAAGACGTGGAAATTGCAAAGAAAAACAATATTAACCTAAATGATAGAAAATTGTTTTTTCTTTGTTTTGTTCCCAAATCCAGTACCTACTTTTTGGTAAAGGACGCTTATGAAATGTCCGTTTTATTTTTAGATATAACCAGTGCGACTTTGCTCCCATTGACACATGTGCCGGGTTTTTCTAATTTTACTGTGGAATCCAACCAAATATAGTCGACAAATATTTGTCTTTACATGGTCAATATGCTCTATATGGTTAAAATATTTATCTTTACTCAAAAGTCACGTTTTAAAAATTCCGAGGATTTCTTTATCATCTTTTTTAATTTTAAAAACTCAAATTCAACCACAATAATTGTTAAATTCCTTAAATAGTGTAAATAGGTCAACGTGCTTTTTTGTTATATTAAAATTACCATAGATATATTATCCATCCATCATCCATCTGATGGTTAGTGGCTACTGCCGCCTATGGACACCAAGGAATTAATACTCCCCATAGATATAGGATTGACTAGTTTTTGCTGTTCTGTGCGATTAAAGGAAAAAAGTCTATGGTCCTACCTGAGTTTAGTCACAAATGCATCACTACCCCTCAGGACTAAGTTCAAACACCTCAGATAAGCTTGTTCTTACCACACTAAAACTATAATCCCTCTAATATAATAATTATCCCAGCAGTGGGCTTAAAAATAGTTATGAGACAACCCTAAGTATCGAATGACTTGCCATAACGGCCGTAATTAAGAGGACAGCAAAAATTACCGAGAATTAAACAATTGTACCAACTGGGCCATCATTGGCCAAATAGAAAATTGACCCTGAAAGTTAACCTTTTTAATACACTGGAGCAGCGTGGACATTGCTCCAGCGTTTTATTGCGATATACCAACTGTTAGAAGATTTATAATAATTAAATATGTAACTACCTTAGCACCCTACAACGGAACACACTGTTACCCTCTGTGGTTACCCTCACACTGCTGTTTTTACACAGAAGTAGGTAACACAGGCACTACTTTACATGATAGTATTAGGTACGTGAAACTGCGTATTTGAGATTGCTTGTGCATAAATAAAAATATAGTTGTACTAAGAACAATTCCCGGCTGAACGCAATTACATTTTTGCGAAAATGGTAAACCAATTTAGCGACAAAGTTCTTAATGCCTCCGTATAAATATAACTTTATAAAGCAAAAAGATTGAGTAAATTGAAATAAAAAACATTTTAACTGTATAAATATCAATGAAAACGAAATTAATAAAGCTAATTGACTGCAGTTTGTCGAATAAACGTTTAAACTTTTTGGAGGTATTGTTTTAGCTGGATTTATAAAGGAAGGAATTTAGGTACGAAACAGTTGTAAGCCAAAGTTGTAAATCCTGCTACAAGTTTTAACGACGCCGGCAGGACAACAACACGATTCAAAAATAGTTTGTGGGGTGAATGATCCCTGGATCATTCATTTATTCACTCGTAAAAATAATAAGGCCGAATTCAAGTGACTCAGATGTTGCAGGAAGTAATAAATGCATCCAACACGTGGTGCAACTTTATTTTCGCAGTCTGCACAGACATAATAACAATAATAAAGCAGTCGGGTAATGGGATTTAAACAGCAATGTGGATTTATATATTAAATCATAATTTGGCTGAATGTTGTGACATTTCTTATTCCATAAGAAATATTTGGATAAAAAATGGTAATAGAGACGTGCGTGTTATTACTTTTGTCGATATTTATAATCGCTAATTGCGAAAAGCAACAATTTGCATCAGACATTAAAATATTTATTGAGTATTTTATATACGTAATTAAAAGTTCAATTAAGTGATATTAGTGAGAAATTAATGTTACGTACAGAGGATATATTACACTTTTATGCTCACAGTTTGTTTACGAAAGTGTTACATTGATTATTAAACGGGATAAATTATATTTGTAATTTGGTGAAATGTTTATTATGTTTCGGTAATAAAAATGTAAACTGTAGACCAAACACTGACATGTATAAATATGTAGAGATAACTTTCAGAAGTGAGAATGGAAATACTGAGATACGAAAGTAAATAAATCAGATGTGAAGAATTTATTGATGGCATGATTTGAGATAATGAAACCAAAGAAATGAAAGATATATTATGATTTGGTCATGTATACAATTACCGTAAGCAAACTAATTTATTTAGCATGCAATGTCTGGTTATTTTTATCGTATTCAAATTTATATTTGTTTGGCAATATAACGTGTAAATGGTAATGCAGTTGCTCCGGGGAACAATGAAATTTGGATCTTTAGTTTAATTTAATGTTATAGTGCATATCCAAAACTTAATGCAAAAGCCAGCTTTGTGTCGCAGTTCGAGTTTAATGAATACATTGTCGTCGTACCAACTTGGCTATCGTGAGGTAATCGGATTGCCTTGCCAGTTGCTGCAGAGCGCCCTTTACAGAGGTAAGCCCCGGGTTGACCTCATTTCCTAAATATGGAAGAGTTTTGTAAGGCCATCCGGTCTGCCTCGACTTTTTTGTTATTTTGCTCTTGGAAATTATTTTTTGTCGTTCGCAATCCTAAGAAACCACGCTCTCGGTTGAGATGCCTGCGGCTTGGTTACGAAATGTATATAATTACTACTTTAATGTACAGTAAATATTCTTACAGTAACTTTTAAAGCATGGCTATTAATAAAATTATTGCAGAATAAAATGTGAAAAGAATTTATGTTTGCAATACCTTTTTTAAAAATCTTTCTATGGTTTTTTTTCATTATCTTCATTTTGGTTACGTAGGTACATATTGCATATTGTCATTTCACTTTATATTTTATTTATTATAAGAAACATTCCTTATCTGTATGCGTAACAAAGTAATTGCTAATACAAGGCTTCCTCAACGTACAAGTTATTTAAAGTATCTTCTGCAGAAACTATGTCACATACCTTGTGCTGATTTGTACTTAAATACTTGCCAGATGAAGAGCAAGTCATAGACTCATTACAAAAGACATATTCGTATTCTACCCTATATGCTCTTATGTGGGTGGGCTAAGACTGCATAGCAAATACCAAATTAAAACAGCGCTCGGTCGTCGAGACAAATTAAATCACTTTACAAGTCGCACCATTCGAGTCTCGTAACTGCCCACACAGCTTGGTCCTGTAGCTTACTTTATAGACAAGACGTTGTCGAGTAGGTCGTTTCACTGGAAACATGTTAAAATTAGAATTTCCGTTCAGTAGTTCTTGGGTGAAATGCATTCTGCTTTTGACGGGCGACCGATGAGCGACGGTGACTGACTGTTCGTTGTTTTGCTTGAATTGTAGTGGTCTCGGTTTGATGACGACGTTTATTAATTATACAGTGTTGTGTGGTTGAACGAGTGCTATTATTTACTCGTGATTTTGAACTCTTTGTGTTTTAATAGCAATTAAAGTTAAATTTAAATTATATAACGAAAGTGATAGAACAGGTATAAACGACTTATTTTACATTTACTAACACAAGAAATGAGAATTCTACATTTTATAATACTTGACAAAAAAATCGTCACTTGCCATCTTATGGAAAATAAATAGAACAGAAAATTAAGAAAGAACATTTAAAAGAGATATACCTAAGTAGTAATAAAAGACCTTTGGTCACAAGAACTAACGACCCTGCGAGAATATAAAGATAAAATTAACATCAACTTATTGCTTATGAGATAAATTAATGGGCCGAACAATCAAACACATCGATTACTTATCAGCTACGTTGGGCATGCATGACTAATTCCAACTAAATTCTAACTAACTTCTACGAAACAACCTATGACATATGTCGTACATACATTGAGGCGAGTTTTAAACGTAAACAAAAAGCGTAAACATTAAGCCGAATGACTCACAATGACGAAGTATTCATTATCATATCACAACCGCTACCATACTTTTAGTTGCAATCTGACACTGGCCGTTAATTGTCGTGCATTTTTAACATTTTTTGTGGATTTTAACATTGCTAATAAATAGTTTGCATTCATTCGAATCGAAGGCTGTATTACTCAGTTAACGCGAGTGACAATTCAGGTACCGCGTACATAATAACGCACGTATTTTCCTCAACGACGAGAACAAAGAGGTTTTTATTTGTGAATTTATTTAACACTTTCCAACGATCGACGCGGCAGCCTGTTGATCTAGACACGTGAACGGTGCATATGTGAAAACGAGACGATGCGAGTGAACTTCGCGCGCGTGTAAAAAAATCGAATGCAAAAATGATTAAAAGGAACGGTGATAATGTGTTTGCGATCGCGTCGAGCAACAATCAGTGTCAAGGCAGCCGGAGTTCTGTCTCGCTCTGTCCCGGCGCGGGCACGAGGATCCCGCGAGCCACTGCCGCCAGGATGACGCCACCCGACGCGCACCAAAACACCAAGGAGGCGAACATCGCGATCTCTACTTACGTCGAAAAGTGGAAAAACAGATACGAGGATGCCGAGAGGAAGCACAAAACCTACCTCCTCAAGACGGAAAAAGGTTGGTACTATCAATTTTCTTCCGGAAATCTTTAGTTTTTCCCACTTTTTTATGATTGAAACTGCGCATGCTCCCGACCAGCTGGGCAGTATGCAAATGGAAGTGGGAATGAAAATCCTAGCCTCGCATTTGTCAGATTATGATAGGATAACCTGTTGCTTGCGTTTAATGTATTCTTAAACTTTGCGGTACACATGGGGGCGTGATAAAAGTTTTGAATACTTATTTGAGGGGTGAAAATATACTGTAGGCATGCATAGAGGAGGCGTTAAGGCAAGTTCTGCAACAGTAGTCGAAATTATAACTCTTTTCTGTATTCATGTTTTTATTTATTGGTATTATAATTTCATAAGAGGTATTCGGTCCGTTGTTTGTTTCCTTTATTGTATTACAATGTGCTGTTTATAGTTAACAATCTTAGTGAATAATTCACTTTCCTACAAAGTCACAAATCACAATAACAAAATTATTTTAATGTTAATTGTATTTGACTTTGACGTATTTGTGTTGACCCTAGGGATGGACAAAGACATTGATTCTGATTGACTTGACTCGACTGCTGATTATCTCGATAATTTTAATCAATCGATTTTATGAATATTTGAGCGATTTCGTCAAATCCAAGCCTTTTGAAATGGACTGCTATTAATACACATTTTCAAGGTATTTTTATCGCATCCATCTATTTGTTAAAATACACTACAAACGATCAATGGCTTCATTCTAATAATTGTTCTACCGCAACTACTACTTCCAATATAATTAAAATAAATATTCTACACATAACTTACTTCAAAAATATTGAGTTTTAATGTTCCAAGAACAAGAACAAGGCATACTCGAACATGTCTTTTTGCATGAAAAAGAAGTTAGCGGATAGCAGACAAAATAAAATTTCAGATAGGGATATCTACAAGCGAAATTAAGTTTTTCGAGTGTACCAAATTATAAATGGTTTGTCGTTGACTTACCTACAGATGATAATAAACAATTTTTTTTTTTTTTGCTAATAAAATTTTTTTTACATTAAAAATTAAATTTTGGGAAACTCTCACCGTGTTTCCTATCGTTTCATAAATATGAAATTTTCAAATTTAGTTTATTTTTAGATCCAAAAAAGATGATTTCAGTTAGTTTTTTAAGTTTTGGCTTAGGTCATTCTGGGACGTATATCTGCGAGTAAAATGATTATTATTTAAAAAAAAAAAAGTCACCTTTTCGTCTTTGAAAAATCTAAAGATGATATTTTTTTGATTTTAAATTTGTTAGTCGGATCGTTAGATATCCTTAATTTTTTATTTTTTTGAAAATTTTGGTGCCGGATATCAAAGTAAAAAATAATCAAAATCAAAATCAAAAAACTGTCATGTTTTCATTTTTCACGAATCTAAAGATGATTGATCTCGGATTTTTTATTTTCTTATTTATTTCTTGAATATTCTTATTTTTTGATTTTTTTGAAAATTTTGGTCCGGAATATTAAAATCAAAAATGATGAGAAACACAAAAAAAAAAGTTTTTCATTTTCATTTTTTAAAAATCTGAAGATGATTCTTTTCAGATCTTTTTTTTTTTCATTTGTTCATTAAATATTTATATTTTTCAATTTTTTAAAATTATATTGACGGAGAATATCAGGTAAAGGATGAATTAATTTTTTTTTTGCTCAAGTCAATAAATTTGCAATCTAGATTTAAGAAATTTGAGAAAATTGATTTACAAAATTGCTAAAAAACTAATTATTTTGTGATGTATGAATAATATAATCCTGTAAAAAACATGTAATGAAGACAATTCAACTAAAAATAATTAGCTATGACCGAGGTAAGGTATCAACGAGTAAGGTAAGTATTGGGCACGTAAAATAATAAGAGTATAATAAGGAAGAAAAAAATTTTCAGTCTGTATTTCAAAAATTTTTTATTCTTAT
Organism: Telegonus anausis annetta; assembly: GCA_018250715.1. Classification (NCBI taxonomy): domain Eukaryota; kingdom Metazoa; phylum Arthropoda; class Insecta; order Lepidoptera; family Hesperiidae; genus Telegonus; species Telegonus anausis. Next base: position 4,466 of record DWOA01000054.1, on the reverse strand, counting down.
GTTTAATCAAGGCTTTTTAGTCTATTATCAATCTTCCATGAACCATTTCTTACATAAATCACAGTTATATTTATAATCTTCACTTTTAATCTCCTCGTAAGTTTTCTTCAAATGTTTGAGACACCTGATATGTGACCACCTCTGACAGCTTTCACATAAAACCCAATTTAATTTTTTTCTAAATACTCCTTGTCCACATACGAGACACAAATCGGAAACATCTAATGAATTCTCAAGGCATTTAACTTTTAACTGCTCTCTATACTCGTTGGGGTTGAATTTCAACGGTATAATTTGATGTCCTTAAAAAAAATTAAATAATTAACGTTAAGCAACTATACATACTGACTAAAAGAAAACATCAAATTAGTTTAAGAACCGTAGCATACTAATCACACTAATCTCATGTTTAAAAAAAATATTATGAGTGAATAAAAGATGATACCTTTTAAGATTTGTTCGATGAAATAGATTACGTAAATTCCGCAATTAAAACCATCCTTTTCATCTTGAGATGGATAAACCATATTTTTTAAAAGCCAATCATCGTTTTTGCTTTTGCTGGGGAAAACAGCACTGAAAAATTTTTTTAAATTTGCTGCATAAAATTCGGGATCTTCTTTTATTTGACCAGAATCTAATAAATAAATCCATTTCTCTTTTAATTGGACATAAACAAGAATCCAATGAGAGTTCTGAACATGACACGGAAGAAATAGATGGGTTTTACGAGACCATTGTTTTTTCATATTGAGATAAAAGTTCTGACCAAAATTTTCTACGGAATTTTTTAAAATTTTAGAGCTGTTTTCACAGATAACATAAGCTGCTTTTGAATGTTCTGGCGAGTTTTTAATTAATGCAGTAGCACAGTAGTCAATAGTAAAGTTCAAGAGCCATCCTCTGTCGTACAAAGTATTGTAATCTTCTCCGTTTAATTTCAAAATTGAATCATCATTGAGGCTCTTCGTTAGAGCGACGGTATATTCACGAGGGCAGTTTGGATGATAATAATAATCAATATTTTTTATCGTACCGTTGTTATGAAATATCAGAGCAGGAACTTTTGACTTGTCGATAGCTCGTTTCAACCTTTTTCCTTCTTGGTAAGGAATCCTTGGAGCTTGTTTCGACTGGTCACGATTCCATGCTTCCTCTGATTGCGTGTTATCCGGTTCATTTATAACACGTCGCTTTCGTAAAATATTAACTTTCGGTATCGGTAAATCTAATTGTTTATACCGACTCGAAATTGCTTGGTACCGTTTATCTATGAAATGCCCAGCTTTAACAGCAATGTTTTTTTCAATTTTGACATTTTTAAAAAAGTTTTCCACGGACGCATTAGAAGAGTGCTTCTTTTCTTCCCGTGCAGACAGTGACCAGAGAGGAATGAAAGGAATGATTCGCTTCATTGCATACTCAACGAAAATCTTGCAGCAATAAGCATTATCTATTAATTTATTTTCTTTTTTCAAAAGCTCAATTTTTTCTTGTATTTCATTTTTTATTAAAAGAGCATCTAAATAAAACGGGCTTGACTTATAAGCCGCTGTTGACTTCTGATCTGATTTTTTTCTTTTCTCACTTTCAGGGTTATTACTCTTATCTAATTCATCGTCCAATTCATCATCTAATTCACTGTCAATAACATCTTCGGAATCATCTTCATCATCATCATCATCATCATCAGAATCGAGAATTTCAGGAGCGTTGGGCAGATCAGACAAGAACTGGAGAGAATCTAACAGCTCTTGATTTGCTTCAGGATATAAAAATATCACAAATAATGACCTCAAGCATTTTTTCAAAATTTTGTAGACCTCAATGTGGACTAATTTAGAAATTATTTCTAATATAAAAGCCTTCAATCTTTTTTCTACCCGCCGTTTTTGGAGTTGCCTTGATAACATGTTCATGAAATGGGGGTAACAAACGTACACGGGGAGAAGCTTGGGGATTTCATTAGAAATAATGGCTTGATGGACTTCATTTAAATATTCACGAACTGATAAGTTATTGAATTCGCGAATTAAAGCATTAATACTTGCCCAAGACCAGTCAGTAGTGACATCTTTAAACGGTGGCCATTTCACATTACCCTCAGCCCAAATTCCCTTAAAAAAATTCAAAAAATTCCCAATCGATTCAGCGGTATGATTATTTGTGATCATTTCTAATATTGGATATAACTTATGCTCAATATTAATGATCCCCGCATAATAATAAACCCTCTTTGACTCAGGATAGGGTTTCCTAACAACGGATCCTGTAGCGTCGAAACGAAGACTAATTTTAGGATGATTTTGCAATAATGTTACTTGCTCAGGGATTGATAAATAGATGGTAAATGGTGGAACATATTGTTTAATGTACGGATGTTTAAATTTATACTTGCTTAAACGAAGAAAAATATCTGTACAGTCATCTTGATGTTCATCGTTTTCGCATGCGGCTTCCGAACTAATTTTCTGCAACGTTGGTAATGTATGAGCGAACCCATAGTTTTTATCTACTCTAGCTAAATTTAAATCCATTTTATTTATAACTGACTGATGAACTGTGCTAGGTTTTGCATGTTCCAATTTTTCTTTTAAAATTTCGCGATTAACACCTTTAGCCGCATAAACCAAAGGCTCAGTATGCTGAGGCTCATCTTTAGTTTTATAAATATTAAGAATAGTATTAAATTCAACGTCTTGTCCACGAAATTTTAGTCTCACATTGCACTTGGGCTGGCGGCATACCGCATAGTCTCTAAATTCACCAATTTTTTTTTTACTAGGTTTTAAGCCTTGAAATACTAAAACGCATTTTATCCCAGCCAGCTTTGGTAATTCTTCGCGTAAAACATAATGGAATATATCCCGAGAAAAATTACCTCGATACAAAAATTTCGATTTACAAAATTCTATTGTTTTGTAATGAAAATAATCGTGATGAATTTTCAGTCTTCGATCATGAAGATTTACTTCTTCCTCATCCTCAGATGAATCGGAATTTGAGATGGATGTGGTACTCAATGTTCGAGTAAGTTGGTCTAATCCACAAGTTTCTTCTTTATTTTCAGATTCTACCAATTGACGTAATAATTTAACTCGTAGTCGAGAGTTAAATTTATCAACAAAACCATCATAATTTTTCCGCCATGCCCAAAATAGAGTTGATCGAAATTTTTTAATTTCTCCTTTTTTTCTTATTTTATAGTGTTCAAGTAGTTGTGGAAAAATGAATTTATTTTTTGATGGTTCAATTTTTACATCTTCAAAATTATTCACGATTTTCACTAATGTAGATATCAGATCCTCGTAATCGAACGTCATGGTTCTTGTGATAATACGATATCGAGATATTAAAACTTTTAAATCACAAACGCTCACAGATTTTCACTTATATACATCACTCATATTGAGTGTCAATTGTTAAAAATAGTATTAATTGTTAGAATTGAACACAGTTAGACACGTTTGATTAATAATTAAACGTAAAACTTTTTTTTTAGAAGAGATCAAAATATTAAAAGTTATAAATCACAAACGCTCACAGATTTTCAGATATCACTAATGTTAAGAATCATCTGACAAACATTTAGATTATTAAACTTGAACATAGTTACGTATTTACAACTAAAAAATATTTATGTTTTTTGATTCGTTGTTTAAATAATTCAAAAGAAAAAATAACGCCACCTGTCAGAAAGAAATTTTTTTGGCGCGACATTTAAACACGCCACGTACTTACCTCAGTCAGCTAATTATTTTCAGTTGAATTGTCTTGGTCATATGTTTTTTAAATTAAAAAAATGGTTTTGTACAAGCTATATGTTTAAACGTAATTAGTATATTGGTATTAAACATACAAGTGATAAATATATAAATACGTTGATGTTAAGCATACTAACAAACATATTATGTTCATTGACATATTGACGTAGATATCGACGCGTAGACGCTGGGAAGCGTGGGCGTTATAAAATTTTAATAACGCACGTTTCAACGTTTCTGCGTTTCTGGGACAACGCCCGCGTTATTGTTCTAGCTCCTAACTGTTGCGCCGCTCCCGACTTGCCCTCTTTCCTGGAGGATACATACGAATGAAAAAAAGAAAACTATCTCGCTTCACAATTTTGAGACAGCTCTTTAAAGATTTTAAGGACAATAGAAGCTTGGAATATGGTTCTTAAAATTGAGAAAAGCTGCAGCTAAACCGTGTGAGTTTCCACTTCATTGCTTTATTGTAGTTTGTGTGGCAGGGAGAAAAACATATACGAGGCGTTCCAACTTAGTCCTTACTGGTAGCAATGCATCTTTGGACAACCGAGGATGACACAGGACGACAACAATTTGACCGGTAGTGGCTACTAATACTTACTTACCATCACATGAAGGTGGTAGAATCTTTTGTGGTTCGCCTCCCGCGGCACCACCGCCACACCTATTTCTACCTAATAACGGCAGTGTTAAGCG
>DWOA01000053.1:0-11923 GCA_018250715.1 Telegonus anausis annetta | reverse complement strand
AGCTAATTTAAAATTAAATTGTAGAAGAATATCTATAGATTAACTATTCCAAACAACAGGCGTATTATTACGACTGAAATTAATTACAAAAGTAGATTTTATATTACGTAAACGTACCTAATTAGAAGGTAATATTTTTGGATTAAATTAAAATAAAATGCTACATTTGGGATCCCAATCAGTACTATGTTTAAGTCAAATTAGCAGTCGATTTTATATCAATTAACTATGTTTACAAAATAAATGGGAGCTCTTTCACACAAAATAAAAATATCACGCGTCACATACGAGTTGCGACAAAAAAAAAATAGGGCATGCATTCAATCACCAATAAATTCATCGAAATTTAGGATATAATACCTATGTTTTGGTAGACAAAATTGCATTAAATTAAACGCGTTAGTTGTACCGCTACGCCCGCCCGCCCTCGCGCCCGCCCGCGACGCCCACGCTTCTTTAAGACAGTCTTCTAAAGTCAGTCTTAAAGGTTTATTGCATTAATTTCTTATCTCATGCCTCGTCCCTTCCCTCGCTTCAAGTCGCAAACAAAAGAGAAAGTCTAGAAATCGAGCAATCCATAAAGCTACGAACTAATATTACGAGAAACGGTATATAAATATACCAAAATCATTACGTAAAATAACTTATAAGAAAACGTATTAACGTCTGCGATAATCAAATAATTAACCAAGTTAAAGAACGCAAATGTAAGTAACATTTTGGAAAAATACTTTTCAAGTTAAATTTAAATTATCTCACATAAAAAAAACATCTTTTAAATCACAATGTGATCCTCTATCATATAATAATCTGCGAGATTTTATAATTATTTATCTTCATGAAATGCGCAAGTCGCAAGATTCAGCGTAACTGTATCGTACGTAATCTTTTAACTAGCACTGTGAACGTGACTTTATAGTTAGTATTAAATCTATATAGATCGATGAATATACATATGTTACAGAACTGGCGTTGTGAATTACTGTATTAACGAACTGCAAACAATGTTTGGTCCTTAAAGACTAGTCTCATACAGAAATGAATTCAAAATATATTGGTAACGAGAGAGTCATAAAAAGAATTTAAAGAGAATTCCATTCACTCGTGATGCTTCACAAACCATGAGCAAATTGCAATTCTCTGCACAAGCTATGCTCGATTCGAATTTTTCCAAACATTAATAATAAAATTGGCACATTAAAAAAATAATCACAACTTAAACAAACAAAAATAAAATAAAACGGACCTTAGGTCCGCGTCATTATACCGTATAATTTTTCAGTACACCTTGATGTACTGCTTGCCATGGGAAGAGATGTCGCGGGCGGTATCGGGTAGCGTCTCGAACAGTACAACTAGGTATCCATCGGGAGTGAGCGCCACATCGCTGGGGCGGTCTTTGTCGTCGAGTCCGGGGCTCTTGAGATCCACAGCCCATAATATACGCAGCTCGGAAGTAAATACAAGCACACGATGATTCTTCGAGTCAGCAACAATAATCCTTCCATCGTCGTCAGTCACTATGCCGGACGGGCGGTTCAGCTCGCCGATGCCGGATCCCTCGCGACCGACGCAGTGCAAAACCTTCGTAAGAGTCGGGTCCACCATCAATAAACGATGATTTTCGAAGTCTGACACGATGATATTGCCGGAAATCGTAAAGCACACGCCTCTTGGTGTTGTGGGGCCTTTTAACATCTTGGCTGGGTTAGCTCCCTCAAAAACAAACTTCGTCACAAATGACCCATCGCTACTGAACAGCTGAATGCGATGGTTGCGTGTATCAGTCACTACAATATTTCCCAGGGTGTTTACAGCAACGTCCCACGGATACTGAAATTGGCCACATTCCTTGCCGAAAGATCCAAACTTAAGTATGAAGTTTCCAGATGATGTAAATATCTGAACTCTGTGATTATCTTTATCGATAACTATAATACGTCCATACGTATCCGTTGTTATACCAGCTGGTAAGTCAAATTCACCGGGCCCAGTGCCTTTAGAACCGAACATGGTTCTGAACTCGCCGCGGCTGTTGAATAATTGTATGCGATTGTTTCTTCTGTCCGCAACGATGATATTGCCCTCCCTGTCTACGCACAAGCCCCAAGGTCTCGACACTTGACCCTCATCCTGGCCCTCTCTACCGAATGAAAACATTGGGACTCCAGGAACTGGACTCCTAGTTGGTCTTACCGTCACTGCCATCCAGTATCCAGGTATGGCTTGTCCCACTCCACGGGTATTATTAGGATCCAAAGTGATGCTTGAAATGCTCGATGTAATACTATGATCGTAGTAGTTCGTGGACCTTGAATGGCTGGAGCTGTAATCTGGTAAAGATCTCAGACTGCTCGTCAATGACAACGGATAATTTAAGGATTGGTAATTCTGGGCTGTTTGTAGAGACTGCAGCAACGATTGACGCGACGGTAGAGACACGGGTGAAGAACTCATAGTATGCATAGCGCTGACTGGAGCGGACTGGACATCGCACTGTCTTTTAATTTGATCAACCAGATCGTAGTTGGGAGGTATAAACAAAATTCTGTCCTCAGAAACGTGCATGTTCTTAAACATGTTCGAATAGTAATCAACTTGAGCTCTCCCTTTTTGTTTTACGACGAACAGGTCAAGACCTTCGGAATCCATGCTTCTTACCAATGTTTCATTAGTATGTGCCAAACCGGCCAAGATTCCGCGTAAAGTGTTCATATGATCAGTCAATTGACTCATTTTAGCTTGACGCATCTTTTCCACTTTGTCTAAAAGGTACTTTTCGCGGTCTTCAATAGCCTGAGCGTAACAACGCATGGCCTTTCTGATTTTTAAACTAGCCTCAGCTGTTTCTTTTTCATAAGCTTTGGTCATTGCAACAGCCCGATCAATAGCAGTTTTGATCGCTTTAGTTCCAGTTTTAGTGTCTTCAATCGCTCTGAATACATTAACGCGACAAACATCAAGCGCACCTTTGATTGGGGCATAGCAGTGATCCTTATGAGCCCACAACGTACATTCGACGCAAATTACAGCGACGCATTGTTCGCAGTAAAATCTTACTGGATCGCCATGAAGCTCACAGTACATGTTTACTTCTTTCTCGTTATTGACAGAGTTGGGCCTTACGCCTATAGGTGAGATCTGATGTATCGGCAGTAACGTATGCTCCCGTAACTGGCAATCGGAAGTAACTTTGTGGCAACACTCATGGCAAAATAAATCATTGCATTCGAGGCAACGCGTCGTAGGCGTACGCTCCTCGCACCGGAAGCAGGTGATAGACACCGAGGAGGACGTGCCGGGTGACCCACTCGAGTTTTCTTCCTTGGAGTGATTTGGATGATTGTTGTTAGTAAGAGCGTTGTACTCACGACCTACGGGCCCGATAGGATTCTGGATTGAACTGCACGATGGAAGTGCCCAGATGTCATACGGCGACGATACTGTAGACGAGGAGGTCGTCGCAGCTGACTGCATGCCAGACGGCTTATTCATGCTCTCGAGGAGATTACAGATGATATGGGACATTCCTAGCGGGTCCTCTTGCTCGCTAGAGACATGGTTGGACGTCGCGCTCGACGACGACGTGGCCGGCAGGCTCGCAGCTAACGACTGCGTCATGTTAGCGAAAGACGTCATTATGACGCACAATTCAAGTCATTAGATCTGTAACAAGAGACATTGTGTTATTAGTGAATGTTTACATTAATCTGGAAACCTTCGTAGGTACATAATGTACAAATAGGTAAACAAAGTTCGGGTCGTTTGTTATAGGTAATTATTATATTAATAACAAATATAATTGACACATGCTAATGTTTTTATTAAATTTAGCTTGGGGCTATTCATCGACGTGGTCACTTAATTGTTTGCAATATAATATTATATAAATGGCGTACCTATATCAGTACATTATTACATTGTATTATTTTAGAAACTCAGCATTTATTTTCATAATAGGTACCTACCAAGATGATTGTTAAATGTTAATGTTGTAACTAGAAGTTATGGACTTTTGAAAGTAAATTTTAGTTAGTGTTTTACATTTAACAATAAACAACAATTAAATAAAATATAAAAATCTGCGATATACCTACACTGTCCATAGTAATTGAACAATAAATAAATATAATTATAATCTGCAATATACATAAAACTACTTACATAAAAACACAAATCAAATAAAACTAAACATTTCGTTATCCGCCTAAACGATTTTATCACTGGCTTGTTCCGGGTAACACACACTCAACAAAATTAACAACAAAGTATAAACAAACGCTGGAACTACAAGTCGGGTGCCCCTGCCTCGCTCACGGTTGCACTGGCCCATAGGGCCGTTTTCATGTGGTGCAGTTTGCGAAAAAAATCTATCCCAAAAACTTTTGTGCGCTCCCTACCACTACCCCTTGTGATTGTAGGTAGTGATCGCAGAGCGAGACGGAGCGATACGAACGAAAGTGAGTCGGAGAAAGAAGCCCCTGCGTCGCATTCCAAAATTTTCCATAATTTAGATAAAGGAGGTTCGCTATGATTAGGGTTGGCGGTGGCGATCTATTTGTCGAATATTTTTTTGGCAAGTTATATAGTATTCAATGCGTACAATCAACACGTTTTATAGTATTCAGCTTTTTAAGAATACAATACAAATTAGTATTAAACTATGGGTGCTTGAGTACAAAAGTCATTGGAAGGGTATAAAGGGGCAAAATTATACATTACCAACGTGACATTGGTTGACATTTCTAAGCCTGCTTCGAAAATACCACGTTGACTTTTTTGACCAACATTAACATAAATTACGGCACAAGTATAGGCGTGAGACATGACCGCGGCGTCGTGCAATGTCATTCAACAAAATATCGCAACTGCAGTTTCTCGTAAACATTAGGCAACCCTAGCCGGGATGTTAGAATCAGTATTGAGTGGTATAATTCCGTATTGTACGAGCATTTGGGGGAGAGAGACGGATGATGGGGTTGGTAGCGGGCGTGACGGAGAAACGTGACGTTTCTAGTTATCGAGATTCTGTATTTCGGGCTGCGTGGCGCGTTGGTAGCACATGTCGTTCGTGACCTTGCTCGGCGAGTGCGCGTGAGGCAGGTCCGGGACCCGGGCGGCCATCTTGCCGCGCCCCCGCCGGCCGTACCCAGCGTTCAGTTCAGGAGGGTGCCAAAAATCGATGCTTCCCTAGCTGCCCTTAGCTACATCCCAGAGGGCGATGCCACGGATAGAACCACCGCTAAGAGTTATTTATATATAGATAGATAGTCGCGTGCCAAGCTCCCCGAAAAATAAATCGATGCCTACACGAAAGTTAAAAAAAAATTCAAACAAATTGTAAATCTAAGCACAAATTACTATGAGATCGAATTAATATATCACCAGAAAACGTATGAAACATTTTTTAAAAGAGTTAGGTATAAGGGAATCTAAAAACTTTAAATAAACATTGAAATTGTCATTTTCTTGTAAATATTTTCAACGCAATTAAGTAGTTGAAATTATGAAAACTTTGAACAAGACAAAGAAACAGGATGCCGAAAATATTCATTCAAAACTTGGACATCTGCCAGGAACGGGGCTAGTGAAATTTAGAAAGTTCCCAAAATAAGTCACATTGTTCATTGACTATGAAATATTACCTGATCTCACAAAGAACAAGGTACGCTGCATCGGCGGGCTTGCACCGAGCAGGTAGTAAGTGCATTGTACATTATCGGCAAATAATCCTAAGATCCATTTTTTTCCGCGCCACCATGAAACAAAGGATTCGTCGACCCGATTCGCTTCGCACCCTGCAATTCTTAAGTTACGGGTGCTACAAGACGGAAGATAACGCTTACTACGAAGTTTTTTTACTGATTATAATATGTACTTCAGTTTGAATGACTGTAGTATCGCTATTGGAATTTCTATGACGATTCTATGACGGCCATAACTGAAAAAAAAATCTATAGAAAAAATGAAAAATAAGAAAACACAACGAAATAAAGCTAATTTAAACAATGATGTGGTATGACGTAAAAGCCCTTTAACACGAGAACAAGAAAAAAATGATCAAAACAACATAATATAGTTGTATTTTCATTTATTATCGATAGAACTATTCATGTTGTTAACCTTCCCGTCCGTGTGCTATGGACTTTATCAGTTATCGCGTCATAAATATTTAAAACAAACGGAATCTTTATGTAAACAATGATATTCAAGATTATGAGGATACTGGAATACAACAAATAAATACCTGAAAATCATGATGTTTTTATGTATCCAATTGAATAACATCTGCTCGCTCGATATTTCAACAAATACGCGAAGTTGTTACCAAAACATGTCATGTCAGGTAGGTACCTACCTACTGTTCTGCATTAACTACGTCCCCAGATGGAATAATAATTGTAATTTAAAAATCCAATAATAATCATTTCAATCTGTTTTTATTACTGTGAGTATAATATGTTCTCTAAATTCACTAAATAACGAGCATCACAAACGTATTTATCAGCTATCGATCTATCAAACATATTTGTAAAACCTTGTCTATTAAATTATTAACAACAAATTTTAAATTTATATCAATAAAATGTTTGTGTTACGTAGATCGAAGTTTCCAATTTCGCGTTACGCCAACCACTTAAGTCAGGTGGCCAAACATCGCTCCTTGCGATACGCCTATCACGTTTGACCTGAAACCTTATGGTTACTAAGTCAATAAAACTTTTACAGAGTTACAAATGAATTTTGCTATTGTCTCCGACATTTGGCATTCAAACTGTACCTTTACTGTTACCGCGATAGGAAACTTATTACAATGGATGAAGAAAAAAGAAAAAAATAAGACGGTAACCTTTTAAAAACAAATCTCCATGAATATAATACACTTGTTTGAAATGTTACGAGCGTTTTTGAATAACGCAGATTTAGCAGGTAAAAAGTATGGTTACGCGGTGAATCTTTTCAATTATATTCTTCACAATTCAAAACTTTTCTTACTCAACATACACTAGGTACATCTACCTGTGTAAATAAATAACGCTGTTTTAATTACTATACAATAGTTACACTGTTTGATTTAAACACGAAAAGGAGATAGTAACTTGTAAACTCACCCCAAAATCCTATTCTGTATCCCGGATAATCGTATTCCCTTCGCACATTTTCAAATTTTACACGAACAGCATTAGAAAAATGGTTTAAAATTAAAGAATCCCGTGTATTGTTACAAGTCCCGTTGTTTTTAACTGAATAAAATTTGTTGAAATAACACAAACGAGAGCAATGAAAGTAAGTTCCGATTACTCGTATTGGTATTTATGTGAAAATAATTACGGCGGTGTGGGTAGTCGGCCACAGCTGACAGCGCACTGAAGTTTACGTCTAAAGGTTCTTAAAATTGATTAATAATCTTCCAAGTTATAAATAATCCTAAAAAAAGACAGTACAGTGGTGATTTTTTCATAACAGAGATAAAACGAATATATTCATGAAGAAATAACAACGGAAAAGTGCAAATAAGTGTGTACAAATATCTGACAGATATCATTCTAAAACTATCTTTGTCAAGTTTGGAATACTACTGTTTTGGATGTTTGAGACCGATGGCGGAGAATACAAAACCCACAGAAAGCCCCAAATAAGATGTTTCTGATGGTTAACAGTAAGTCTTAAATAATTCCAAATCATAACCTAAAGCATAAGATAAAGCAGATATTCAGATTTTTGTATAACATACACATAGCGCCATCTGTTGTCGAGCAGAAAACTTAAATCTGTAATAACAACGCCATCTGTCCTCAAGTTTCAGAACCTGCAGAATACACATACTCAAACCCAAAGCATAAGCGCCATCTAGTGACAACAAGCAAATAACAATCGATTACAAAATGGAGGAAATTACAAAAATTTTGAAAAAAATTCAAGATGATATCGATTCGCAGAATAACGCCATGCTAGAGATGCAAAAGAAAATAACAGATGACGTGAACAGAAATACTAACGAACACTTCAAGGAAATAAATATTAAATACAGTGAAATGGCCGAAACGTTGCAAAAACAAAATAAAGACATAGAATACCTCGACAAAATAATCAGAAGAAAAAATCTAGTATTTTTTGGTGTATTAGAAAAAGAGAAAGACTACTTCCAGCTTATCACAATAATACGTAACATTATAAACGAGGAAATGAAGATATCTTGCACCAATTCTGAAATAGAGTTTGTAAGACGTATTGGCAGAAGAAACGATAATGAAAAACCGAGACCAATAGTTGTCACTCTAGTTACAGTAGGAAAAAAGATAGAGATTCTTAAAAATAAAAAAAGTTTGGAACAGTCATCATATTATGTAAAAGAAGATTTTCCTCAAAAAACATTAGAAAAAAGAAAGTCTCTGCAACCAGAACTTCAAAAGTTAAGAGAGGAAGGCAAGCAAGCAATAATTAGATATGACAAAATAGTAATATTAGAAAATAGAAAAAATATTTATTCAAAAAAGAGACACCTGTCACCATCGCCCGAAGCACAGAAAAGCAATAGTCTACCAAAAGAAAATACACAACAAATAAAGAAAACGAAATCAAGTATGTCTAGTTTCTTCTCGCCAAAAACCACAAAAAAACAATTACAGACAGCAGAAATACCCAATACGTCGCAAATAAATAATAATACTCGTATATAGCAACTACCAACTACCCCTCAAACTCTCCCATTACGGCCGGTCACCGTGGGAGACGTAGACCAAAACCCTCCAGAGAATGAAATACTAACCAAACCATCTACCTCAAAAAACTATAAAAATGAAGAAGTAAAAGAGCTACATATAGCAACGTACAATACCAGAACTCTATCATCCTATTCTCGCCTACTAGAACTGTCAGAAAATCTGAGAAACATTAACTACGATATAATTGGACTATCAGAAACAAGAAAACTAGGTAATACAATCGAGGAATACAGCGACTTCATTTTCTGCTACATAGGGCAAACCCCAGGCCTCTACGGAGTTGGATTCATAGTAAATAAAAGAATAAAAAATAAAATAACATGCTTTATAGGCTTATCAGAACGAGTAGCCTTATTAAAATTTAAATTTGACGATTGCGAAATAAGCCTAGTACAAGTATATGCCCCCACGGAGTCTTCAGAGGATGTTGAAGTGGAGCTTTTCTATGGAGTTATCGATGAAGCTTTAAAACTATGTAGCGGAATTATTATTGTTATGGGCGACTTTAATGCAAAAATAGGCCAACCAAAGCCAGAAGAAAATTTGGTAATGAAAAATCATGGCTATGGTAATCGGAATAACAGAGGCCAAAGATTAATAGAATTTGCAATTGAAAATAACTTATTTATTATCAACACATTTTTCAAAAAAAGTAAGAACCAAAGATGGACTTGGAGATCTCCAGACGGTGTGACAAAAAACGAACTAGACTATATTTTGACGAACCAACATAAATATGTTACGGATATTCAAGTAATAAATCTACCTTTCCCCACAGACCATAGACTTATCCGAGCTAAATTTATAATACGGACAAAGAAAAAGAGCCGCAAGAGTTACAGCCATAAAAATATAAGAAGAATGTTAAAAACCAACGAAGAAGTAATAGAATATCAGGAATCCTTATGTCGCTCCATGGAGAACTCTATATACACGCAGGATACCCCCGCAGTTCAAGAATATTACGATATCCTATTAAACAGGATCACCACTAGTCTAAAAAAAGCTCATATGGCTCGTAAAAGCAACAATAACAACTGCATAATATCAGACAGGACAAAAAACTTTATACATCGTAGACAAGAACTTCAAAGAACCAAACCTAAATCACCAGAAATGAAAAAAGAACTAAAGGCTCTATATAAAATTATAAGCAAATACATCAAAAATGATTATTCTACTTACCGTGCTCACACTATTGAGAAACATCTAACAGGTTCATGCAGTCTAAAAAAGGCCTATAAAGAGCTTAGACACCATAAAACGTGGATAGAAGGACTTCAAGGGTCAAATAATATAGTGCGTAGTAGAAAAGAAATACTTCTCAAAGCTACAGAATTCTACAGAAATTTATATAACCTGCAAGAGAACGAGAGTAGAGCAAACATATTATATTCAAATGACAACACATGTAACTGTCAGGTAGAGAAAATTAAAGAGACCGAAGTTATTAATGTAATAAAATCATTAAAGGCAGAGAAAAGTCCAGGTCCAGACGGAATCACAAACGAAGTTCTAAAAATCGGCTGTAACCACCTGGCAAAGCCTTTAACATACCTATTTAATATGGTACTGGACACCTCTACTACACCCGAACAGTGGTCAGAGTCTCATATAATCTTGCTCTACAAAAAAGGGGATCCAAACAACATTAGTAACTATCGACCTATAAGTTTACTTCCGTCAATATACAAAATATTTTCATCGCTCATAGAGAAAAAAATAAGAAAATCAACTGAAAAATACCAACCTATCGAGCAAGCGGGATTTAGAACAGGCTTCTCCACTGTAGACCATATCCACTCTATAGAATTGATTATAGAGAAATACCAAGAATTCCAGAGACCATTATACATAACGTTTATCGATTACCAAAAAGCCTTCGACACAATTAATCATTCTTCAATATGGGCGGCGCTACAATCACAACACGTTGAAAATAAATACATAAAAGTTTTAAAATATTTGTACACACACAGCAAAAGCAGAATAAAACTCGAGACCACTGGCCCTCCCATATATATCAAGAGAGGAACAAGGCAGGGGGACCCGATTTCACCTACTATATTTATAGCGGTACTTGAATCTGTTATAAACAATCTGGATTGGAATAGAGTCGGTCTAAATATAAACGGAAAATACTTAAGTCACCTGAGATTTGCTGACGACATCGTTTTATTTTCGGAAAACGTTAACGACTTACAAATAATGATATCATCGTTGCACGAAGAGAGCAAAAAAGTGGGCTTGGAAATAAATCTCAGCAAAACTAAGATAATGACCAACCACGTCCAAACACCTATATATCTCAATAATTCGACATTAACGTACGTAGACACATATATCTACTTAGGGAAACAAATTTCTTTCAACGTCCAAAATAATTACTTAGAAGTCGAAAGAAGAACCACAAAAACATGGAAAAAATTCTGGAGCCTGAAGGAAATACTAAAAAGTAAAATGCCATTAAAGATTAAAATAAAAGTCATGGATGCATGCCTACTTCCTTGTCTTACCTATGCCTGCCAAACGTGGAAATTTACAACACGTGTAAAAAACAAAATTACTTCTTGTCAGAGAAGTATGGAAAGAAACATAATGAAAATAAGAAAAATACAAAAGATTAGACATTCGAGTATAAGACAATGGACTAAAGCTCAGGACGCGCTTAGCTATTCGATGGCGCTAAAATGGCGATGGGCAGGTCATGTAGCCAGGATGAAAGATGACCGCTGGACAGCTCGACTTACTTCATGGACAGGGCCTTCAGGCACTCGAAAACGAGGACGACCCGTAAGACGTTGGGAAGACGATTTAAAACAAGCTACTGGGAAGAAATGGATGCAGCTAGCGACAGACAGAGATCTTTGGTCTTCTCTGGAGGAGGCCTTTACCCTCAATCAACGAGGGGTTCTTGCTTAATTAAATTAAATTAATTTATCTTAAATATTAAATTAAAATATAAAATAATTATTATTGTAAAATGCAATTTAATACTTAAATAATAATTGATTCTAATATTTCTTTATATGGAAAAATATGTTATTATGCCAATATGCCAATATTTTTTTAATTACCAATAGGGAATATGCATGTAATTTAAATTCGGGTTAAATATTGTTTTTTACAATCTTTATTGCTTCAGAACCACACTTTTAATATTAATTTTATCATAAAAGCTTTGAAAATACTTATAT
>DWOA01000052.1:0-11928 GCA_018250715.1 Telegonus anausis annetta | reverse complement strand
GCATTTGGTAAAAAGTTGATATTTTGATATCACAAACAGACACTTCAATTTTATTATTAGTATAGATATAGATAGATTAACATTTAATTTGAAGTTGATCACATTATTAAGGCAGTGGTATTAACATTCGTTATAGGTTACAAAGCATGTCAAAATAGTATATACGTAACAATAAATATGCAGAATTATCCACTGCTATTAAATAAAAAAAATCGCACCGACGCCTGACAATCAAATTCAATCATAACAGTCATTACGACGTAATTGTTTGCGAAACGTAAAATCTCGACGCGAATTACGCAACGAAAATTAGTATCGAGATTGAATTCGAAATCGTCATTAAAAGCCTCACACCCACAACCCTACGTACTTTGCGCTTAGCGTCAATTTGGGTGCAAAGAGCTACCGCAATTTCGTTTGTTCGTCCATCAATGACTAGAGATCTAGACGTGGTTTCGATACCGTAACGCAACTTAAAACCGTTTTCATTTATACTTGTATATCGATATTGATATGTATGTATATAGTATATAGATATGTATTGATATGTATATAGATGGCATAGAAACACGTTAGCGTTATATCATAAGCATAGAAATGAATGTACGAGACAAAATCAGTTAAAGAAAAACGAAAACGGTTTTATATTGATATTTTACTATATATCTTTTTTTATTTTCAACATTGACTGTGGTGTAAAAAGGCTAAGCTAATAAAATTAAACATATTCATCTGAAAGTACCGTTGATATCGGTTATAAGTTTTTTTCATCGATGTAAGTTCCATATCACTTTTCCATATCCATATCACTCATCTCTACATCGGTAACGAGCTGTCCTTCTGATATCGATATAACCGTTTTCCATATCGATACGAAAACGAATCTAACGTAACCGCTTTAAAAATACTAGAAACGACTGTCCACTCTAGATACCTGTATCGGAGGCCTGAGGTCGAATTCGGTGTCGGTGTGTCGTCGGCACATGTAAATTGGTTCGATGTGTAGGTGGCGCATGTGGGTGTGATAATTCCCTCGGCACACAAAGAGTGCCGTGAGAGTGATCTCGCTCCCGAAACGTGTGGTTTGCTTACGAATTAAGGGGCGTGGGAGAGGTGAAAGGTCGGATGTTGCAGGACATGTGTCTGGTCTGATAGACAATTCAGGGACACTACGCGATTGTTACTTGTTAGTTAGCTAATTGTTTCCGTTTGTTCGTTTTGACGTCTATAATATTTTGATCTGACCTTTGCTGGTGATTTGTTTATTTATTAGTGGATGATTTTATTTTCAATGTTCTGATTATTATCTTAATAAGATACGAAGATTTTGTAGGGAACCGAGCATGTTGTATTTGGTATTGAATAAATTGTAAAATTAAAATAATGGCATTTTATATTAGAGTTTACTTTTTTTGTTCAACAAAGTGAACAGTAATAGGGTTCAAAGTTCATTTGTATTTGGAAATCATTAAAAAAAGTAAATAATGTAAAACTGATAAAAATATTAAAAAAAAATATTCATTCGACAATGTTCACAAAATGACATTCAATGTTCGCAAAAGTTTATAATTATCGATATCTTTTTTCTAACAACGAATAGGTGATTAACGTTGCGTTCCTTGTTTCCAGGCATACGAGCTTTCGACCCTGACGGGCACACAAGTGATGCTACTAGTCGCGTCCGAGACCGGACACGTTTACACGTTCGCGACGCGGAAACTGCAGCCGATGATCACGTCGGACTCGGGCAAGCGGCTCATACAGACCTGCCTCAACTCGCCCGACCCGCCCACCACCAGCGAGCAGCGGATGGCGGCCACCGGCTTCGAGGAAACCGAGCTCACGTATAACGTAGTTGACGAGGATATGAAGGTGAGGCAATTGGCGTACGCGGGCTCCGCGCAGTATCCCATAGATCACCACCCGTTGGCCTCGTCGCCGATACAGCAGTACCACCACCAGCACCCGCCCTGCCCCTCACCCCTCCCCATCGGCTCCCTAGGGCAGCCCTACTCCCACGCCCATCTATCTCACCCCCACATGTCGCACCATCCACAACGGTAGTTCAGATGGCACTAGAGTAATCCCGTTTTGCTATTTAATTGGCGTCGATATCGATTGCTCCAGATACCGTCCGGAGGCATCGATTAGACTATCGGGATAGTCACGTTCTAGGTAAGCTTGTAAATTAAATCGATAAGAAGAGTAATATACATTTATAAAGGCAATAAAGTATTTTGTTGTTATTTTTGTAAATAAGTAGCTCTCGGGTATTTTTTTTCGTAATTGACGGCTTAATTTTTGAGGATTTGAGCGGTTATCGAAAACGGGTTCCTACGCATTTTGCGCAACGTATTTTCGAGGAATTACTGTTAATGATACCCGAAAGTTGCACATAAGCGATTGCATATCGAAATTGACAGATACATTCTGATAAAAACAACCATCGGAGTGAATGTACAAAATGACTGACAATTTCACGGTTCTATTGAGAGACGTTGATCACCGTATGAATATGGTCAGCTTAAGCAGCGTATTAAAAAACGACACAGTAAATCATATGGCCGTTAAACATTTCTATTCCAATCTATTAGGTTGAAATCAATTTGGCCAGAGTCGTTTAATAAATCATTCATCTGAGAATCCTATCAATGATATTGATGATGGACGTGGAAGCGCTGTCGAATGCCATAGAGCGGTGATCGGTAGCAAATAATAATGTTTGAAATGAGTTTGTAATTATGGTTAAAAACCGGTTGCACGGTTTGTGAGTGACGCCTCAGAAGCGGGTGCGCCTGAACGCGTTCCAATTGAATCGTTATGATGAATGAATCGGTCTATCATTCGATACATAGTCATTGTTAGTGATACGCTTGACCCTATTCTAATATTTAAGTTATCAAGCATTAAAACTACGAGTATTATAGCAGCTCTAATCAAAGCTATAGGAGATAATGAAAACATTTCTAGCTTTAATCAAAGCTATAGAAGATAATGAAAAGATTTCTAAGCGTTGTACAGAAGCAGATTTATTTAGTCTATCATTACGTTATGTAGATACAATATTTATTAGTGACACCGCAGCGGATCGATTCGAACCGTTCATTATATGCTATCGGCGACTAAAATAGATGATACTGGCACCAGTTTATCCTGGCTTTAAAAATGCAAAAGAACAAAAAATATCTTTAACAAAGTAGCAGGTGTTGTTGAGGCTAGAGACAGTTTCCAATTATCAAGGGCCCGTCTTCCCAGGACGGAGAGCCATGTGATCCGGATTATTGAGAAATTAATTGAAAAATTACTTTCGAAGGTTTCGAGAGTGATTCTTATAAATTCTCCTTTCAAATTCGACGGTGGCGTCGATCGGTAGGACCATTCGAGTAACACGGGTGCTTTCCGCTTCTGTAAGTTTCATATTTGTTTATGAGAGTTAATATATCTGAAGAATAATCTTGCACGATTTGTTTGTCCTCGTATATTAAGATTCTTATTATTAAGAGATACTAAGTATTCGGAATATAATGAAAGCTGTATTATCAATGTTTTTTATGTTCTTAATAAAATAACTGAAATGAAAATTAAAGTGGCCGTAGTGGAGTCAACTTTCCGGCGTTTACCTATACTTTCTCTTAATATTGGCTTTAATGCTTTTGAGTTGTAGAGATTTAGATATACATTTATTATTTAATGCTTTGTATTCAACATTCATCAATGGGACTCGCCAATTCGATTCGATCCATCCATTACCAGCGAACACACCTCACGCCGCTAATCGGACACTATTTATTCATCGATTTGTACTCAGTGGCCGATCTCGCTGCCGTCCCATCGATTGCGCCCGACGATTAATCCTCGCTTCTCATTTGCATATCGTTTTAATTTCGATGCCATCCGGCGCCCACTGAGCCTTCGCCCCCGACCTCGAATAACGCTTGTCAGCTTTGATATGTTGAAATCGATTACGTCGATTCTCTCGTTTCGCGCTCGGCTCGATAAAAATCTCTCGGGCTCAGGTGGGTCGGCCGTGTTTGACGTACGGGAATAACATGTCCGCGCCAAAGTGCGCTCATTGTTCACACACTGTCGATAAGTCTATTCGATTGAAATATTCATGTAATTATGATCACACCAGATAAGACTCCATGCACATTTTCCCCTAATCGTTTGTGATTTAGTTTTCGTAACTGACATATACGGGTCCCACGCAAGTTTAGATCGTTTGAATTTAACAGTATTTTCTCCTCTTTTGTGGGGCAAGCTGAATTCTTTTTTCGTGTCATACACATAAATATGATTGTTTAAGTATTCAAAGAGTGTACTGGGTGAAGTCTGGCGCGAATGTATACGGAATTAGCCGTGTTCCGCGCCTGGTGCTCGTAACGCGTTCGTAGGATGCAGATGCTCTTGTGCATGAATTAGCGGTATAAATGTGGAATTCGGTCAGTGCCCTCGCCACGAGCAGATCTCCTAATCTCGAATTCGCCGTCTTGTTGTTTCGTAACACCGCAAAACACGCGATTTCGCTTTCAGTGCGCGGGATTTCTTCCTCGGATTCCGCCGTCGATACCTTTATTCTATTTCAAGGCACGGCCCTGGTTTGGAAAAAATGTGCCGCCACTATAAGAGTTATCGACACGGGTCGTAAATTCTCGGTGTTTTTTAGATGTTGACAATCTTGGGCCCGCCTCTCCGATGGTCCGGTGACTCACGCGCCATCATAACGTATTCCGCGCGCTCTTACGAGGCTCGTGCGTCTATTCTAGACGTCGCTCGGTAATCGCTCGTTAGTCGTCTCGCACCTCGGTTTATTAACTTATCAATACTATTGTTTTGATAAACGCCCGAGACGCAATTTCTGTTGACTCATCGTATTGTGCGGCTAATGTGGCTACATAATTGTCCGCCTGTAAGCCGATTGGTCTTGTGCAAGCCTGACGTGTTTCAACAATGAGCCTAATTTGACTAATAGGTGCGTTGTAATCGTCACCGCGTGTGGTTTAAGGATTAACAACAACATCATCGGCACCACTCTCTTCGCCGCTCCTTACATCAGTTAATGAACGTTGTTCTAAAGCTATTGTTCTAGTTTTTGTTTCTTTTATCGTTTTCTTATCTTGATTGTAGATTGTATGGGCATTAATATCGGCTTTCAGACTTGTCGTAATTTATGCGTTATTGCCGTAATTATGTCTCTAAGGTGAAATAAAAAATGATATATCACAGCATTATTAACTATAAGTTCGACAACTTTCGAAAGTTTTAGGTGCGGAAGTATTTTAAATAGATGTATCTAATCCATTTACACATCTGATTTCAAAGTACATTAAATATTTGCTGATCTAGGGCAGACACAATTGGCAGCGTTTCTTTCTCAAGTCAAGACATTAATTAGTAAGTGATGCCCTCAAAGGGAAAATTAACGGATGAGCGTTTTCTAAATTCTGTATAATATTTTAAGATGAATTACACGGTTGAGTCGCTGCCCTAAAATCCAAAGTATCATGGCGTAGAGCGTCGCGCTCAGCGAAATCATTAATTTATTATTCCGCGCTTGAACGCACCGTCGGCTTGAATTTTTTTTAATTATTTAATGTTTGCGAAATTCACATTAAATGATCGACCCGGCCCTGTAATTAGCGTCGCACCGGCCGACCACCCCGGCGAAAGATGTATGGACCCACCGTAAATCCTCCATAAGGGTAATAATCGAAAAACCGCCTTTACTGTGTCACCGATTGCGGTACCAATGAAGAGATTCGAAGGTACACGGTCGAGCTTGGTGAAAATTTCCATGAGTAAAACCGTGCAACCGATTCGCGCCGTGTCATTTGTGTAATGGACCCATATTGATTGTCTCGAGTTCCGACAATCGCAGAAATGTCTTCATCATCTCACCGCAAGTACTAATAATTGAACAATCGTATTACTGAATATTACAGGTCGTACGTGTACCGTTGTATATCAATAATGTTACAAGGGCTGCACGCAATTTCATCCTTCGAGGCGGCATTTATTTTCGTCAACACTTTCTACGTGATAGCAGTACAATTCGTTTCCATTTCGATTCTGATTTATTTCCGCATAAATTAAACTGTTAATTTATTAATTACCTATTTGCGTTTGTTTATTTAAAGTGAATGATTATCTTAAAATGGTTCATAGCAAGACTGTGGACGTGGGAGAATTCTTGCCGCGAAATGTTACATTGCGTACACAAGACTGCGAAACCCGCGCTGGTCTTAAATCTAGTACTACATTCTTAACTAAGTTTCTACCGACTACGTTAATAGCCTGCATCGTGAATGTTAAGAAGCACGTCGGACAAACATTCTTTAGTGCAAATGTAGGTCACGATTGATTTAGAGGAAGCTGGAAGCGTCATAATGGATTGATGGGAGAGTTCCGCTCGTGGTGCGCCAGGGCGCGGTCGCTCAGCGGGTATTATTTTAGGAGTTGCGTCCACTCCTTGTACTATTACGGCAGACCTGAGCCCGCGCCGTACTGTTGCATAATTCAGACACGAGCTCCGCCGTTTGCATTCCGATACTTGATACGTGCTTTCACATGTATTTATGGACGAGATTTTGTGTCTCCGTAATGTTTGCCGAATAAATAAATTGTGTAGGCATAAATACAATGGGCGAGTCGGCGTCTTCGCTCGTTACGTCGGCGAATGTAAAGTCCGAGTTCGCTTCTTGGGTCGCCCGCTTGTCAACCGTTGAGATATTTCGCGGGGAGTTGATGGGACCGCTTATATCGTTGTTTAGGGCCTTCGTTACACCCGCGGTTTATGTCGCCGCTTACAAATTGGCGTGCGGACTTGCCGGGTTTCGCGTTCGCAAATTTCCTACAACGAATTATGTTTACATTGTATTTATGTGTGCCGTTTGACGCGTCATCGTCCATTATCAATGCTGTTACCGAGTACGACAAACTGATTGCAAGTGTTGACGAATATATAGTCCGATACAGCGTGCCAGACTACAGGAAAACCAGTCGTTCGACAAGTGTCAGTACATGACGCTCGCGTATATAAAATTATCGTGTTACATCTTCACCTAATCTAAATGTTGCCATCTGAAACAACATGATATATTTTTTCGAGAACAAAAAAAAAGTGACATATGAACTTAGATTAAAAAAACGAAAAGTTAACGTTTCTATTATTAAAAAACTGCACCCACCCACGCATCACTATACGGAATGCCAACTAGTTATCGCAGAGAATGGAAAGCAAAACACAACGATGAGATATTGTCTGAGCGAAACACGTGTACGTCATGCGTAAGCGTGCTGGAAAGAAAGCGTCCGTCTCACGGCGACATCCTAGAATCGAGTGCCAACTAATCCGAAATCCTAACATCATTATCTCCAACTTGTATCGGGCACGATTCCGCTCACATCTCGGTTACCGCAATTCTAATGATTTACTGCGGAGGTCCTCCTTTGTATGCGCTGGACATGACGAGTTTTGTATGCAAGGTGCGACTCCGCTATCCCGTGCCCATCGTATCCAGAAACTTCCGCGACGGACCGTCCTGATTGCTCTAATTGAAATTTATTCGCCGCTGCACTCGAACGCGCCCCGTTTCCCCAATGCGCGTCGCTTAATTCCATTAGATTAATGAATAAGCGCGCATCGATTGTTTCAACCTGATTAGTTATGTATGCGTGTTTGCGTTTATGCGATCTCGTTTTCTGGATTGACGCGGGACGCGCCTCATCCATTATAGATTTAGCCAGGACCGTATCCTCCCGCCCGATGCGCCCGACGTCTCGGTCATTTCGATAATTGGACCTCCGATTATGCTTCCAGTTGCGCAATCCGCAAACATCTGCGATAGATCCCCCGATTGGCATTCGACGATTGCGTCATTCGCTCTCGGATATAATCCGAGTCCAATTAAGAGCTTTGCTTGTAATTTCATCCCGGAGTGAGGCGCAACGTAAACGATCGCCGGTAAAAGATCATTATTTCTGTTAACTGCCACCATATTGCAGTTAATTGTGTATAGAAACCAATAATTCTCGAGTTGAATCGAACTCGATTCCACGACGTGCATTCGAGTAGCGGTCGGACGCGAGTGGAAGTCTCGAGTCGATTGATTCGCTGAATCCAAGTCGGCCCACTTCCTAAAACTAGACTGGGAGACGCAGATGGTTAAAATTAGGCCCGCCGGGAATAGCGTAAACTGGGTGCGTGCCTCGTCACCGCGCGCCGACCTGCCGCATATTGTGTTACACCATATCAAATCAAATTGTAGGTACTGTTCATTTGCATTCATGCAGTTTTATACCTCCTAACATTATTCTTTAATAACGTTACACCTGCGGCAAATTATTACGTTATTTCCATAATTGCATCTGCAACATAAATATAAACGATTATTATGAATGTTCGTTTCGACATCATTTTTGCAAAATTTTCCGCTTCATTCGAATTTAATTATTGCGGGGGTGTTTTAAATAGAAAGCTATTAAAGTTAACTCAGTACATTAAAGCCGAATCTTTTGTAAAGCTAAACAATTAGAATTTTTAATTTATTCTCTACAGGAAAATAATGTTAATATTAGGTACACGTGTTTACCCATTTCCGCGAATTTAGAGCGACGACGTTGAATCTGGAATGGAAATAGTATTTAAATTCAAAAGACAACGAATCAAATTTTTCATGTTAGACGGACGTTTCTCAAAAGCGAGATGACGGTGAATTTTTAAAGATTATTGTTCACAAACGCAAACAATGTTTTCTTCTGTCATCGAAAGAATACACAAGTTATCGGTCATCCTTTTGTATCGCCATCTCGACGCGCCGTTTCGGCGTCGCCGGTGAGCGATTTCATCTCGTGCGAACATTACAATGCGGGTTCGGCCCGCGTCGTGCGCCGACCGGGTTACCGCCGGCCGGGATTGGACGTGGTTTGTGGAGTTCGGAGAGTCGCTATAAATTCAAACTAGGATCTCAGCTGAGGCTCGACCGTTAGCGCGTGGGAAATGATTGGGCCCGTTGTAGCCGGTGAGGCTTTGTTAGGACGATTGTCCACTGGAGTGGTGTAGATGCGGCGATAGGCCGGCGTGTAGTGCCTGCGCTACGGCCGGTGACAGCTACGTGGGAAAGGCCGGGATCGCGTGCACACTTATTTGGATGATATTGTCATACTGTTGTTCGGATTTATGGCCCAATATCGTGTGCGTGCGCTCTGTAATTTGATCTGACTGTCGTTCGTACGCTTCTGTTCGGTGTAATTTTTCGTTTTGAGCCCTGACCTTTTAATGTGAATTTGTTTTCTTTACTCTATTGTTTAAAGCAACCGGTTAAATCTGTTATTCTGATTTTAGAATAGCATTATAATAAGATTGATTACATTTAGTTCGCGGCACGTTATGTTTCGGCAAGGTCGGAAAAATATAAACAATCCGAGCTAGTATTCTCCGCGATCCTACCTCACGCATTTTCGTAATAACTACAAACAAAAAGTAAAAATAGACCGCGATAGTAGGACAGTAAACTGTGCATCTGAAAAAGGCATGGGAAGAGAATTCAAGTACGTTTATGGCGCTGAACACCGCACTTCACTCTATATTCAGTTTTTCCTTACATCCGTACGGTCTTTTTACTTATTCCGAGTGCGTTCGTGTGTTGTCGAAGTATAATATGAGGCCTATTGAGTTTTGAAAACATATGTATGTGAGCGATCCATCATACTTTTTCCATTGAACGCTCTATCGGCGAGCTTAGAGCTTACACAAACACAGCTTTCAAATGCTAATCCAACAGACGTGCCTCGAATTGGTTCCGCCGGTCCGCTTGAACTACGTGGGAAATGTCCGAAACTCAGTTGGAAATCCTAATGTACATTAATAAGCGCATGTATACACTGACAGATGTAAGGCCGTGAAGCGCTTCGTCTACATGTAAAAACGTCTGATCAGCAGATAAGAGTGTAGATAATAAGGCGATTGTAGAAAATATGGAATCAATACACGATCTATGTCTAAACAACTAACGTTACCAATGAGTAATAATGTATAACATTAAAAATTTAAATATCAATTAAAAAAACGTCTTTCTATCTTCTATCTTTGAAATTGAATTTATTTTAAAATTTTGCACAATTTTCGCTAGCTTGTCAATATTTGCTTTTATGATTCGTAGACTGAATTTTATGCATAAAATTAATATTTATTCGTATCATTTAACTTAATAATTCGCCATCAATTTTTATCACGTTTTACATGAGAAGATTACAAATAAGCAGCTTATGAGATAGACGGCGAATAAATAATTGTAAGTTACACAGAACTATATATTTATAGAAATATCTCATTTCCCGACAATATCCGAAGCAACGATCCGCGTACACGACGCACGCATCCATCTTATCCATTCAGTCGATGCAAATTTCATTCTGAATTAACTATGTCCAGTCGCGTCTGTTTTATTGTGTAGTCTATGGCGATCGAACTTACAGCTGGTTATTCGATAATGGATTTTAGGGTCTTGTAATAAGATTCAAGTAGGGTGCAAGGATAAGTTGGGGTGTTTTGTATGCGAGTTGCGTTTTCCTCGCTTGATTGGTCGTACGTTACGGAAGGGCGAGAGCGTTAAGATTTGCGTCTATCGTTACACTTGGATGACTTGATTTTAATTCGATTTCAGTTCGAAGGGACATTAAAATATACTTAGGGTTGACAAGGGACGATTGGAATTAGGGCTGCTTGTTTTACTAAATGCAATTTGTTTGAAGATTTATTGGGTTTTGGAATAAGAATTCGTAATCTCAGGTGGGATAAGGCGAAAGAGGTATACAAGTTGGAATGACATGTGGTCACTTAATATATTAACACTTGGTCTATGAACATAACCCAACATAGAAGGGTATTAGATCTAGACCTACATATCATAGAGTTACAATGTAATACTAAGAACAAAGGTAGCAGACAATTCATATGTTAAAGAGCACGCAATCCAACTGATAGTAAGTGGGCACTGCCACCCATGATCACCTATATCATTATACTAACACATAGAACCGGAGCTCCACCTGAAGCTAATTACATGCGTTGCTACTCAGAAGTATCGTCAGGACGCGTACGATTGACTTATATATAAGTCAGCCAATATTTACACCCTACCACCGAAACGCAAGACTAGTTTCATGCTAGAAATTAGTGTGACAGCGGTACCTATCCGATCTGTACCATACCTTATATAATAATGTTAAAATAATACTTGAAAATTGATTTCAGAATCATTAACTTTGAGCATTAATTTCGTTATGCATCTTAAGTAGATGCCAATCAAATTTAATTTTTAATCGACCAAGTTTATTATAACTAAGTTAAAGTTCAGAGCACGGGTACGCAACCTTTGGTTCGTTCTTTGAAGTAAATTATCTTAAAAATTGATTGTATGAAACAATAATAGTGTTTAATGAAATCAGAATCATTCGTTATTCTGAAGGTGATTTTAAAGTTCGAATGTTTTAAAGGTTGTAGACCCCTCATTTTCTCTTTATATAGGACTGGCAAACGGGTATATAGTACACGCGATATAAAGTAGCCATAAATATATTGGTATCCTTTAAGACTAAACTGGAACGCCTCGTACTGTACGAGACGTTCCAGTTTAGTGTATAGTTTCAGTATGTCTTCTTTACAAATACCTTAAAACCAGAACACAACAGTGCTTAACACTATTATTATTAGGCCGAGATTTGTGTGACGGTGGTGCCGACGGTGTCGAACTACAAACAGTTTAATATTTACCACCATACCACCTTCAAAAATTAAGTTTTGATTGAACTTAGATATTTTATTTTTTGTCTTAAAAACGATTAATTTAGAAGCTTAGAAACATATTTTATTATAACAACTTTCCATGGGCGACAGTGGCCACTTACCATCAGGTGGACTGTATGCTC
>DWOA01000051.1:0-11930 GCA_018250715.1 Telegonus anausis annetta | reverse complement strand
ACACAAAACATGGGACTAACCCGATTATATCAATCTACGTAAAATCCTATTAGAGTGGAAACAGGTATACTTATAATGATATGACATGGTTCGTCAACAAAGTTGCAAAGGCCCCGTAGCATGACGACAAAATATTGACGATTTAGTTTTAAAAAGTCTATAACATTGACTAGTTCTTCCTTCTATCTTAACGCTATATTTTTATTTGTCATACTAAAAGTCAATAAGAACTTTTATCAGTTGGTCATGGAAACAAAGCTTCTATTACTGCCTTGTAACGTTAAGCACTGAGTTGCAGCTTAGTTTTTAGGCGCGAATTTCGCATTAGTGAGCAATCAGGACTTAGTGTTATTTAGGGCGATGATAGTCCGTGGCCGGCGGTTATCATCAGTTGGGCCCCTTACCCATCATCAGTTGGAGTGGAGTAGCATTTTCGATACATTTTTATGGAAAAAGGATTTAGAAAAAAGTCATATCTAGCACATTAATTCTGTAGAAAACTGCACAAATCTACGCAACATCGAGGTTTACTCTTAATTCGAAGCCAGAATAGTCAGCCAGAACAGTAATACTGCTCTACACATATCTCTTTTATATCACATAACTACAAATAATAAAAGCTTTGCAGTTTCGTATATGTAATTGAAGAGAACTTAAAAGTTCATAGCTATTATATTTCCCCTAATAAACAAATGAAAAGTCTGACCTTTCAAAAGCCAGCAGCAGGCGAGGCCGGTACTCGAATACTCCCTCTTGTATCGCTAATTCATTCGGACGTCTGCATTACCGAAGGATTGTATTCAGCGTGGAAAAATTAAGTAATTCATTCGACTTGAAAGGGTGGGCCGTTTGTATCTGACGTAAAAATGCCGGGAGTAGCCGTCACTTGGAGTACGCTCCGCTGGGTCCCCACGGGCGTCCGACAACCGCCCGACATACCCATTCCGATGTTTAGATAAACATATTAATATGTCCCTATTCTATTATTCTATACGCTCCACATAAAATAAAATGCTCGCCGCTTCGGATTGTTTCCGGCTTTATTTATAGATACGCAAGTAAAATGTTAATTCAATTAATTAATGTGCGTACGCGCTCTATGTTAAGATTGTATCAATTTGATGTGCATGTGTTTTGCATAATGAACCGCCCTAAATGGCTTTGTTTTGTTGTTAGCTGTCCGCTATCGTAGTGCATACATGCATTCTATTCGAGATAGTTTGGTAGATACGGTTTATTTATAGATAGGAAACTACGACGATAAACCGGGACGTTAAATTGGCAGTGAAATAAGTTTTTCAGGCGTATATTTTTACTGCCATATATGAAACTGTATCAACGGCATGACGTGAGGAGGAAAACGCAATTCGAAGCTTTTATGAGCTAGAGGGAAAATTGCAACGGCCAGTAGAAATGAAGGATATGTGTCAAGCGTTGCCAGGCAGCCTGCCTTCGTTGTTCGGAGCGGCCACACGAGTGCTGAGTAAGCAAGCAGTGAGCCTCGGACGGGTACGGTGGCTAATGAAGATATGCGAGTGCACTCGACCGTGTAAACAAGTACGCCCCGAGGCTTTGCTTCTGTTTACTCCCGCGGGATTAGTAATTTAAAAGTCAATGCGGACACTCGAAAGGGTCAATCGCATCGCGCCCTGTATTGAAAACGGATACCCTTTTCTGTATTCCGGTGGCGGCCCATGAAAGTTATAAGGGCTGAGTTGTTGAACTATGTAATTGACTCGGTTGTGCGGTCGCAGGCTTTGTTCTCCCGAGGGCGGATAATCGAAAACGCCTCTGGTTAGTCCCGAATGATGGGAGAGAAACAATACGAAGTTGATATGTGGACTCGCCAGACGGTCCCTTGTTTGATTTGCAAAGAGCTATTTGCTCGACGAAGACTGCGGCCAGGGCAGGAAATTGGAGCCCGCTGACGGTTTCGACTACGCTAACACTTGTTCAATTACTTCCCTTTCGACAGTTTAACTGTTAAACAAGTTAAAGCGGCAATCGTTTTAATAGCGGACGACGGCAAATGTGGTCTTTTGTGATGGAGCAATTTCCGTCCGACTCTCGTAGCAAAAACTAATACGTTACACGAAAATGAAAACAAAAGGAAGGGGAACGAAGCGGAGACATGACGCCAGTTATAAAATAGACAAAAGCGTTTAGCTTGAACACGAATAGCGAGCTATTTAAGTCTGGAACGGTCCCTGGGCCATCAATTTTATTTTCTCGCACAAAACATGTCGGCTGTCGCAACGCATTATGCCGGGAGCGCCACACGCAACATTCGAACAGTGTTTTATTTCGGGCAAACGTGGACGTGTCCAATGATTGACTTATCCGGGGGTAATTTGAGAGGCACTCGCGATGTCGTGCCGGTGGTGGCAGTGCCTCCCGAGGGTAACCGTACACCGCCGCTCTCACCGCCAGTGACAGGTATTAAAATAAAAGGCTCTTTAAACGCTCCACATATCAACTATTTTATAACTGCCGGAAACAATAACACGGGCCGTCTCATGGGTCTTAGATATTGTTGGAATGCGCATAACTTTGACATATAAATTAAGTTGAGTTGCTTTGAATATGCAGACCTTAAATTTATCGTTACAAAAATGCAGTTTGATAACGTGTTACTGATTGTAGCATCTCATTCCGCATAATAAATTAGTTTTATCTGTATATTAACTTGATGATGTTTTTCACACACTAATATTTAAATGAGACAGGATGCAAAACATGTTTATGATGAGCAAAGATGTTTTAATGGGAACCACATACATGACACAAAATAATTTTATTACAACGACGTACCTACGTAGGTACGTGCTAAATTAGTATGAGTACTTAGAATACCTACCAAAAAATGTTGCAAATTAATTTAAAGATTTAATAATTATAATAATATATTTTATTTTCTTCATTAAGTGTAATGTCAAATCCTACGGATTTCTTACTAAATATATAAACAGAAAACAAGGGTTCAGTGTACAGAATAGGGTCTTGACTGCACGCAAAGACGCCGTGTCCTGTAGTCCCTCAGCGACCGGTACTAATCTATCTTAGTTTAGAACGGAGATACATTCCTTTGTCTTAGTCGGAAAGGAAATATCGACGGTCCCACGTGATTTAAAACTCGACTGTTTTAAGAGAAAACCCATACGGATGTACCGCGTGTTGTCTTTTCAAATGGCCGGGAGCTGGTAACACGATATACGGATGTACTGAGATAAGAACAAATGGCATTGTAGTGAATCTTAATGGTACAAACGTGACTAAGAAACGACTCAAAATGATACATGCAAAGCTTAGCGCGAAATGAAAAGGAAATAAAAACGGCGGATCCTGCGGCGTTAGCCGGCTTAACGCATCACCATAATTCAATCGTAGGCCCGTTTTACCAAAAAGAGCATCGAATTTATTACAAAGCTTGCATGGTTCGGAACCCCTACCTATTATTTATGGCACTCGGTTGGTCTGTCACAAAAAACGGACGGGTGCTTCGAATGTCTCAGCAGGCAACATCGAAATAAGCTGCAATAACACGCACTTCCTTTACGCTTTGTAAGAACAATATTGAGATACGAACGCCATTTCTATTATACACCTTGTGGCTTAGAAATGTGAAACTGTTTTAAAATGCGCGTATAATAATGCTAGTTTTGCTCGTATTCATTTATCAGTGAGAAGTAATCCGGATTTATTGAATACGCCGCTGTATCGGAGATGTTTTAATGCGAGCCATGTGGTAGCAAATGTGGGAACCCCGCCAAGACATTGCCCTATTAAATGACTTTGTTACTTCATTGTTGTGTGGTTACATTGAATGAAGGTACACATAAAGTGCTTTTATTTATACAGTGAACCGTGAGTAAATGTAGGGTTTATTTACATTATGCAGATATGTCAATCCTTTCTGCTTGGTGTTATTTTATAATGAATTTTATAGTGTTATTGAATAACTCTGAAATGTACTACAAAAAAAAGATAATGGAACACAAATGATAAATGCCTCTTTTAAACCAGGTGCAGATTACGTACATCCACTCAAAATCCGAAAAGACTTACATTACCGTATATGCGTAAAAAAGTTGGTCCCGTTGCATTGGCTTGAGTGATGTCATTGATTCGTCTTTAGAATCGAAGCAAGATCGTTTCTAAAGGGAGCTGGCAATAAGTCCTCTTTTGTCACTCAAGAGCCCTCGAAATCTGGAGCTATTTCGAACCGGGTCTAATTATTGTAAGACGTTCAAAAGATTCTTAAACCGAGGCTATTTACAGTAAATACTCATTCGATAAACAAGAATGTCGTTCGGTAGCGATAGAATTTAATCCCCGAAATGAGGCAAATATCACGAATCGGGTCAACGGCTATCTTCTCACGTTTGTTGACGTCTTAAAGTGTGATAATATTTATTAAACGGTTCACTCGGAACGACGAATGACGATAAATAAGCCTGAAGACCATTATGCGTCATGGAAGATTTAGTGTGTATGTATGGTAACGACATTTTTTGTATGAGCCGGCCTTTTTCATTGCGGCGTTTGCTTTTGGTATTTTAACCGCGATGTTATCATTATGATTTTACTCGTAATTAGTATTTATTGCTGCCTCGCCTGCAGCCTCTAACGAAGCTTAGATGTTCAGTGTGAAAGCGGTTGAAGGTGAATTATGTGGTCGAGAGAGCTCCGAGTTAAGCAATTAAAACTGTTTTGTATGTGAACTAGCCGGCTTCTGAGATGTGGTACACGATAATGATAGAATTGATCGTTTTCAAAAGTATTCATGTTATAACCGGTAACCTTTCGTTTCTTGATGTTATAACAAATTTAGTGTAAGCTTTGTAAAGGTTTTAGAAAAAAAATGATATACTTAAATGTGCTTCATTTAACCTTGACCCTAAAGTTTATTAAGAAATATTATTCAGTTGATTTTAAATTAGAACAATACATTATTTTGTTCTTTCAGTTTTTAATTACCAAAATAACTCTAATAAATCAATAAACACGTTTATCATTCTGAACCAACCCATTCAATAATCGATAAAAATCGACGACATATTTCCGTTAATAAAAATGAATAT
This sequence comes from Telegonus anausis annetta, assembly GCA_018250715.1. NCBI lineage: Eukaryota > Metazoa > Arthropoda > Insecta > Lepidoptera > Hesperiidae > Telegonus > Telegonus anausis. The sequence goes on along the minus strand of DWOA01000051.1, from coordinate 6,849 downwards.
CCAATGTTAAAGACCTGGAGGTCTTCGGCCACACAAATCGGTAGCGTGTTAACGAGACAAGATAACGTAAAAAAACTCGTCCCTGTGAGAATTTGCCTGCCATCTGCCTGGAACGCGATCCGTCCAAATTAATGCTTTAGTTAACGCTCAAATAAACTGGCTAACCCCCTACTTCGTTGTATAAATCATATGATAATTGAATCATATGCTGCGTGTCAAAAGTAATTAACTGGCTGCGATACGCATCGTGCCACATGTGCTTTTTTAATAATCGCGTCTCAGTTTCCTCTCCGGCACGCACGAGATACGATCTACATAGAATTTCTTTAACGTAATGAAAATTATGATGGAGCCAGCAGCCCGCGATGACTTTATTATATTAGCTTCATTGTGAGTAAATTGAACTATGGTCGGCGTGCGGGCGACAATTGCCTCGCAGATGGAGTTGTGATGATTTTATCCTATTTTACGCTCTAATGACTTTGTGATGTCATGTCAATATTGGCTTAACGATGTTCATATTCCCACTGTTCAAAAAATATCCGAATTATTTTGCGCTTGTTTTCCAAAAAGTTGTAGTAGGTAGTTCCAAATTTTAATTAAGTAATATTTTATTTCAATGTTTTGTTCTAACGAATTGCTTTATCTGAGTATAACACGCCACAGCGTACGTAATTCACTCGTAACATACGCGTGGGAACTAGATTATTTCAATATACGCAGATTGTTACTGTACGGCTTTTACAAATCCGTGACAAGGTATCGTTAGCACCGCACTCGTAATTTAAATACATACATTCAGCGGTTTGTTGTTCTATAAATCTTGAGAGCCAATTTATCCATTGGGTACTTAAATTCGTTCCATTAACATCCTATCCCGTGTAAGTTCGAATGGCTCCGAGAACTGACAACGATTGGCCCAGCGCAGCCAAAACGAGCGCCGCGATGGGCAATAAAAATGTTTCGTAGCCGTACACCAATTACCTTAATGTAACTACCATCAAAACAACCTTTTTAGCGAATCGCTCGTCAGCTCTTTCCGTGAGAACGTTTGCTTCTAATGAAATTAAGATCCTTCTTTAGATCAAAATATCGAAAGCTAAACTGAAACGTTCGGAGTTTCGTAAATTATTTTTTTAAATAGCCGTATTCTCAAATTCTTCGCGTTCCTAACTGAGGATGAAATATTAGGTATCGCGTGCCGCCCCAAACGTAATGAGACCCTTAGGAATACGTAGCAATATCTTAATACCCACCTTGGCCCGGGGTGACAAATACGCGGCATTCGCGTGGAAACTGTAAATAATTTATAACCGCTCGCTCACCGTCGTTTTCGACGCGGTGACAAGCCGGGCGAGGACGATATTACAGTGCAAAGTGTTTTGGCCTTAAGTAGAATTATTGCTGACTTCGCCTGCTACTGCGAGTTTGGTAATTTCGCATCGTAAGCACTTCAAAGGTATTTCGTAACGCTCCGTCGCCAGGATTATAAACGCTTCCATCGGCGACAGTTAGAGAATTTAGGAAAATTTACTAAGGATCAGTAAACATCAAACGTGACGAAGAATAGCGCTTCCGGGCGCTTCAAAGAGTAATCGAGGATATCGCAGGACACGGCGTAAATAAACACGTTTACGAGTGACTTGTATTAATTTATTTTGTCGTGGAAACAATCGGGCCGCCTGTTCGTTCGGAACTGAAAGTTGAATATGAAAGTGGCCATAAAACGGTCATAAAGGCTAGTGAAGAGCGGTAAGCTCGGAGTGCTCCGGACCACTTTGATTTGTGTAGAGCAGCTGTTTGAAGCGTTAATAACTTAATTCGTCAGAGTCGGCGGAAGAGCTCCAAAACGTCGCTACATGTGCGCAGGCGCCGGAGACGTGCCGCTAATGCTCGCGAGTTAGAATATCTTACTCTACGTAGAGCTTAAAACGATTTGTGGTAATCGATGTCTCGCTGTCTTCGGTATAAATATAGCCACAAAATACAGCTTTATTTACGTCACATGAATAAATAACGTGTTAAGAGATGTTTAAAAACTTAGATGGGGCATACTTTTACATGTTTTGAATTTTCTTAAGATAATAAATTTCATACGAAGTGGTATATTTTTGTGGCACCACTGCACCTGTGTGTATTATGTTCAACCTAATAATTGTAACAAGATCCAAAACGTGGAGTATTTTAGGTAACTTAGGCGATAAAATTAACTTATTTGGGATTGGCAAATAAAAAATAAATAGGTATCGTCCAGTTTTAAGTTAATGGTAACACAAAATAGGCGTCTCAGATTAGAATTCCGAGTACGGTCTATGATATAACATCAGTATATACAAAATATGAGTACTTATATATAATAAACAACTAATTGTTAAAAGTAGTTAACTCATACTATTTGACAGTAACAAACAATGCTTTATAAGTACACTACAAACGAATTCGTATGCAATTAAAGTGAAATTCCATTGCCTCTTGAACAGGTAGGCTCTTCAGTGGTTCCTATGAGAACTGTCATCTTAATCGTATTATTTGTACACTCATTGACAAGCATGCGTTGAGACAGTGGTTCTGAAACTTTTGTCCAATGATTGAGATTCGTTTAGACGTTCGTTTAGAATTAAATGAACAATGCCACTAAAAGCTTTGCGTGTAGATTCAATGGAGTCGCACAAAAACCGTAAGAAATTAGATGGTCGATTGATTTTTTTAACAATGATTGTATGACGTGCAATTGAATAGATGTAGAACGGATTTTTTGTCTATTTTTTAAGTTTTTTGTTTATTTATCTGAACTCGGTATTGACGTAACGTTAATTTAAACTATGAATATTTAGTGTTATTTTAAAGAGGAATAATATTTATTATCTTGTATTTGCAAATAAATTAATCTTGGGAAATTGTTTTATAAGATAAGCTATCAGTTTCAGTATTATGTTTATTTATGTTTGAATTATATAATTTTAATAATTTATAATAATGTTATTGAATATTAAGCTTAAATAAACTAATAACATGATACTATGATTAATGGTTGATTGTATAGTACTTACTTGTCTATTATTATAGGCGGTGATGAGAAAGACAAAAGTTGAGTACCGCTATATTGAAGTGACGACGGACGTTCATCAAAACATTACGTGAAGAGATATTTGGTCTCTCATAATAATAATTCATCGGAACGCCTCGGAAGCCACTCCACGCCTTGTTAAACGTCAGTGGTGTTCACCTTAACATTATTTTTATAACGCGACTATAAATAAATGAAACACCTCTCAAATTTCGGGACGATGGTCTCGTAAGTAACTCTAGTAAGTCAGGCGTTAAAGCTTCAATATATTTGAGTATTTTTTATTCAGGACCTGTGGTTCTCAGTTATTATATATTTTTTGACGACTGATTATTTATGTTTTAAGGTAATGGAATTGTTTAGTAGCTTATCGCTGGATGTGTTTGGACACGAGAAGTTCGAATCAGGTTCTTCAGGGTAGCATTGATGTCAACTTCAGGATTGGCTGTTTTAGTTATGTGTCAATTGTATTTTAGAAATAGAAAGAAATATACCAATAAATTTAATTTTCTTGCTAACATTTTTGACAAACTAACAAAATAGCGAACTTATTCAAAGCTCAAAGGTAAAGCTACTAAAAGCTGGTATGTCCTCGGGGATATAGTTTGAGCGCTTTTATGGCATCAAAGAAGAATGCATGTAGAACGGTTGTTAAAAGCTAGATACAAAATAAGTACTAAGCTTTTAAAATTGTTTTTGTGAAAATGTTGACTTCAAATGTACTTTATTAATAGGTCCACTACTACTACTAAAGTTTATTTTTACTACACTGTTATGATAATTTACTGTTGATTTGGTTTAGTTTAAGCCGAGGTTAACAGGAATAAATAAATACCTGATATCAATTAGATTTTGCGGTAGGACAGGGCTTCCTTAGTTGGTCTGATTTTAACCAACCTTATGCCTTATGCTCTCTTGTTTCGGTCGATCTAGTTGAACTGTACTCCTCTTGTCAAGGTGCAGTAACCGATTGAGAACTTTTCCCAATCGCAAAATTGTCTTTCCCGTTGTCATTCCGTACAGCTATATTGTCGACGCATTGTCACTTATATGTAAGCGCACACAGGATCTCATAATTATGAAAGATCTTAAAGAAGGAAGAAATTAATATCCCACGGGTAATATCTTGTGACTATTCTGACAAAAATACAATTAAATTACTTTACTATGTCACATTACTTACGTACTTATTACTCTACACAATATTTAGTCAGTATGACGCAATACAGTTTCAGTTAATATATCACATATTAGCGTTACTTTACATAACAATTCGTCAGTATGTGATAGTGCAGTTTCAGTGTGACATATTAACGTGGAAATGATTTTACTTTACAATTGTATTGTTACATTTGGACGGGATCCTGTAATAGTAGGGCCCAGGTTTTCAACTGTCGTGTTGTTATTTATTTCCAATGGTCTCTCGTGCCATCGCTCGATTGGCACTACGGTGCGCTCATAGTCTGTTAATTGACTGACTTTATTGTTTTTGTCGTTCCGTTTTACTATTTCAACTCGATTTAATCAAGAGCAGTTGTTCTTTTTAACAAACAAATTCATTTGCATTTAATTTCAAGAGTAACATACGATTATATGGTTATTTTCTTATTTAATTTTACAATTAAAGTAAGTTAATAAGTGATTGAAAATATAACCTAAGCTAACCTAACCATCACAATTTTCATGTCGCTAAAAAGAAAAACATATTAACTTATATGCTACTAAATTGACTTTCTTTTTTTAATTCTATAGCTTCACAAATTCAGTTAAAATCTGTATTACAAGCAAATTACCATTCACGAGCAGATGAAACAAAAGAAAAATATTTCGACATTTATCAAATAACACTTGTACACGCCTCACCTCGTTAAACAAAGTGTTTGCTTATAATAATTGGAATCATTGTGTTGGATCATGAGCTACAGATTGCTCGTTTTCAGTCTACATTTCGTAATTCCATTAAAAGTTCTGTTGTCATGGCAAACACGGCGCCTTGTCAAAGGAGGATCTTAAAAATTAATGGACACTTCCTGATTACAGTGCGGAGTAGAAAGCTGTTCTACTATGACAGGCTGTACGATAAGCGTTAATATATTTTAAAAAAATCCTCTTTTCCACATGACCTTGGTTACTGGTCCATGAGTGGTAGTCATAATCAGGTGGTCTGCAAGCTCGCTTGCTACTATTTTACGAACAATATTTGCAGGGGCGACGGTGTGGTAGTATACAACTGCTGCACGGGCCAACAGAACCCCATAACGTGGCAGCGCTTCGTGAAAACAAGCTTCAAGTACATGCGGAAACATCCGTTCAGTGAGTTTAGATTTTGCTCCATTATCTACTCCTATAGCTTCGATTGCTTCAAGATCCCATAAGTACCCTAGTGACAGCATCACTAGGATTTGTAAAGGACTACACATCGTTACTGGACGGTGTCTTTTCGTTGTCTTCATGATTTGCCTAGGTATAACCATCTGTGACGCATTTCAAGTTCCTTTTTGGACACTTAATCGTATGATAGGTGGAATCCTTTATAGATTGATGCTGCTGGCACCACCGCTACACCAATTTCTACCCGATAACAGCGGCGTGGTAAGGTAGACATACATATACGATGTCTTCCACCAATTTTTAAGCGGTAGCAACATATTTTTAGCCAACTACAGGTAAGTCTTATCTAGGTTTGATAATAAAGGTCCAGGGATGGTGGCCACTAACATTAGGTGGTCTGTACGCTAGTTTGCTACTTCGATATTAAAATAAAGAGATATACTCAATTGACTGCAGACACAATAGATGACTCATTCGACAATTATATTCTGATAAAGAGATAATCTTCTCTTAAACCTTCATTAGATGTGCAGATTCAAAAGACGGAAAGAATTTACCAGAATCCTACAACCGCTATGATCCAATTTGTAATACCAAAAGTTCTAACAATTTTAAAAGATATATCCCGTTCTTTCCAGATGAGGTAGTATGGTATCCCGGAGGAGATATAACAAGCAATCGACTTAAACATGGAACCTTGGCGCTGTTACAGCATCGTGCACCGGCTAATGTTATGGACTTTGTCGCTTGGCTCTCTGGAAAGAAACCTATGTAAGTCTTTGAATTTTATTTCGAAGATCAAATCACGAGAGGTTCCTTCTTTGGGAGGGGAGCCCGATAATTTGATGCTAATAGATTCAAGATATAAGACGACGAGATAAAGTAGTTGGAAACCTTGAAAGTAAACTTAATATTGTAAATACAATTTTAATGATTAATGTAACATATTAGGAGCCATTACTTTCTATTTTACCTACTAAAGAAGCTACTTGGAACATCAATCCTGTTCTTTTTTGTAACTTAAAGCTATACATCGCTGAAGGGCTAAAACGATAATAATACTATAATAAACTGCAACGCTTGATTGACTACAAAATAATCAGGTGCAGTGCGGTTCAATTCCGCATTTGAACGGGACACAACAGTAGTTTGCGGTGATTTCTAGTTTTAAAGTGCTAGTAAATAATTTCTCGACGGCTATTACCACAGACATATTTCTGTAGATTACGCATCTTTACGCACATTTGCATGAGAACCAAGCGTGCCACTTTTCTCCGTTTCTTTCTGACTAAGGACACATCACATGAACATTTATAGTGATATAAATACACATAAAATCACTGACAAAATACATAATTCTCACTTCTTGCTTTATCGGTCAATCTCTCACTTCTTGCTTTATCGGCTACACATCATAATATCGACACCGATGACTCATGGATTGATCTTTT
>DWOA01000050.1:0-11948 GCA_018250715.1 Telegonus anausis annetta | reverse complement strand
ATATTAAGTATAGATATAAATATTTACATTTTTAATTGAAAAAATTAGGAATTTCAGGATAAGAATGAAACACATTGGGTAATATTAATAAATATTAAGATTTATTTACATTCACTTGTCATGCACTAATGGTTCATGTACACCAAATACAAAAATAACAGTCTTTTAAGTTCGTCATTCATGCTCGCTTTGGTAAGCGGTTTTGCACACATACAGTACCGACTGCTCCTTCATAGTACCATAATTAAACTTAGTTCATTCAGTAACAAAAAAAAACTATACGGATACTATTTTACCAGGCGGTAGAATAAGGAAATATTGCTCGAGCTGGGTATAAATCACCAAAATACTCAATTGTGACGCATGGCAGCGATCGTGCTGCTTTACTGTAATGGAACGTAGTCATTATGTAACTAAATGGACTCCTCCTAAACGACACCCTCAGATATTATCGTTACTTAAATAAAAGCAAATTCCGTGACCGGCGGAAAACAGTCCGAAGGAACGTCCTCGGGCACAACGCGATCGGGCCGCGGCCTACAGCTCGTCGTGGTCCTCGGCGGGCAGCTCCTCCTCGTCGGCGTCGGGCGCGGCGTCGTCGGCCGCGAAGTCCTCCTCCTCGGGCGCGGCGTCGGGCGGCAGGCCCAGCGAGGCCTGCAGCATGCCCTCCACGGCCTCCGCGAAGTCCACGGCCTGCCCCTCCTGCAGCAGGAAGCCGGAGCGCAGCGCGGCCGTGCGGTGCAGCGCCAGCGCCGCGCGCGCCGCCGCCGCGTCGTCGGGGTCCTCGCGCACGCGGCGCAGCAGCTCGCGCACCACGGGGTGCCGCGGGTTGATCTCCAGCATCTTCTTCTGCGACAGGTGGTGGCGGCGCTGCGCGTCGTCCGTCTTCTGGTGCGCGTTGGACAGCGCCAGGCGCTCCATGTTGCCGGTCCAGCCGAACACCGTGGCCACGAGCGCCGCGGGCGAGCGCGCCAGGCGCCGCGACACGGCCGCGCGCGTGATCCACGCGCCCAGCTTGTCGCCCAGCCAGCGCGTCAGCGGCTCGAACTCCTTCTTGTCCGCCTCCAGCCGCTCCTTGCTCGCCTCGCCTGAGGAACGACCGACGTTTACTCTACGTTTTATCGCACTCGACCTACTTAACAAAACTATTGATTACGAAAACTAGCAGTTCTCATGAATATGTAATACGTGATCGCATTTAGATTAAATTTGAGAAAGATTTTCTTAACTTGTTTAGTTATGAATAGAGGTGAAAACTTACTCTCGTCGAGGTCGAAGATCTCCTTGGCGACGTTCTGGAACTTCTTGCCGTCGTACTCGGGCAGCGAGGACAGGCAGTACTCGTCCACGGCCTCGGTGAGGTACAGCACCTCGTAGCCGCCGCGCACCAGACGCTCCACGAACGGAGACTTTTCAACCTGTTCACGAATAATGAAATGTCCATTAAACTTTAGCTTGTTTTAGATTACTTCTAAACAAAAAATCATTAAATTTTAGGTGAATTTATAAAGCAACATAAACTTCTTAAATCAGAATTCTTTGACTGCAAATAAATTCTTGCTCCACACTACAGTGAAACAAAACTGTATTTATTTTAATTTACGACATGGTCCACGTGTTGTAAATTAAAATAAATACAACTTTGTTTCACATAATTTATTTGACGCCAACTGTGTACACCATGTACTAGTGTAACATGGTTAATATTTGAATGTTTAATAATGAATTTCAAAACACTGATGGACATATTGATATAATTTTTACGTAAATTGGTAGAGCAAGTATGGTTTAGGGCAGTGAGCACATATCACGTGGAGCCCAATGACTCCAAGCTCGTTAGCTGCATCAATCGCATACCTCAGCGCGGCTGGAGCCGGCGATGTAGTAGATGTGATTCTGCTTGGGCTTCATGCGGGACACGTAGTCCGCCAGGAACGTCATCTGGTCGGAGCGCGAGGAGTGGAAGCGCAGCAGCTTGGCGAGCCGCGAGCGGTTGGACGGGTCCTCCATCACACCCAGCTTGATGCTGCACACACACGCCACGTTAATGCGACTGTTCAAGTCTATTCCCGAAGAGGCTATTTTATATTTATGAAGGGTGTGGACTTGAGAGGATTTTCTGAGATTATTATCCTGGTCGTTTTGGAATACACCGGGATAATCATAATAATCTGAACGACTGTAGTTATTAATGTGTAATGACTGTAAACTGTAGAACATATTGGGACTCAATTTCACAAAATCTTGGGTTGGATAAGATCAATTAAGTTTAATTAAAGTAATTTTTCTCTTTTTAGACATTTTTAAAATTATCCATAGGCTCAAAACATATTTAGCTTCAGGTGATATACGAGTATAAACGGTGTACTGTACTCACTTGGTGGAGTATTCCTTCCAGAAGTGCTCGTACTCGTCGTCGGGGATCTTCTTGAGCATATCGAGCGCCTTGCGCACCAGCTTCTTCTTGATGATCTTGATGAGCTTGTGCTGCTGCAGCGTCTCGCGACTCACGTTGAGCGGCAGGTCGTCCGAGTCCACGATGCCCTGGATGAAGGCCAGGTAGTTGGGCATGAGGTCGTTGAACTCGTCGGTGATGAAGACGCGGCGCACGTACAGCTTGATGTGGTCGGTCTTGGTGCCGTAGCGGTTGAAGCTGTCGGCGGGCTGCACGCGCGGCACGAACAGCAGCGCGCGGAACGTCACCTCGCCCTCCGCCACGAAGTGCGCCCTGCGGACACGCGCACTGTACTCGCAAGGATTTTCAAAATCTTTGTCGATAACTAATTTCACCTCTATGCTATGATGCATTATCTTATGTATCATCCTATATCTATATCCATATCTTACTTAGTAAAATGACAATATTTGAGTAACTCTTATACAAACCCTTTAAATGTAACAATATACACCAAATTTGTTAATTGAATGGGAACTTACTTGGAGAGGGGTGCGGTGGTGTCCTTAGTAAGGCTCTTGTAGAACTGGTTATATTCCTCGTCAGACACCTCATTGGGCTTGCGCGTCCAGATGGGCTTGTTGTCGTTCATGAGTTCCCAGTCCCAGACAGTCTTCTCGGTCTTCTTGGGCTCGCGTTTCTCCTCGGTCGCGTCCTCCACCTGCGCGTCTTCGTCCTCGGGCTTCTCGGCGTCGGCGTCAACCTCGGTCTCGGTCTCCTCCACGGTCTCGGTGCGGGATGCCCACAGATAGATGGGGAAGTTGATGAACTGCGAATATTTCTGTACCAACGCGCGGATGGTATCGGGTTGCAAGAAGTCGGCCGCCTCCTCTTTCATGTGCAACCTACGCAAAACGGATTACGTTAATATTTTTTTACCTGTAATTGCGTGCATTTTGCTCACATAACATGCAGAATAGGAATGCCTAAGTTTGTACGTGTATGTGTGTGTGTCGTGTATGTGTGTGTGTCGTGTATGCGCGTGTGTCGTGTATGCGCGTGTGTCGTGTATGCGCGTGTGTCGTGTATGTGTGTGTCTGTGTGCGCGTACTGACGTGATGTGCGTGCCGCGGCGCAGCGTGTCGCCGCGCGGGTCGGCCGCCACGCTGAAGGCGCTGGCGTCGGACTCCCACACGTGCTGCACGTCGTCGTTGTGCTTGGAGGCCACCGTGACGCGGTCCGCCACCAGGAACGCCGAGTAGAAGCCCACGCCGAACTGACCGATCATGTCGTTCATCTCCTGAGCGGTTTCCTGCAACCAACCACCCCATCGTTTACATAAAAAGGTAGGTATTAGACAACTGTTCATAATATATTATACAACTACTCGCCGAACATGTTAAATGGGCCCGAATTACTGGGCAGATGTTTCATCGAGAAAACAAAATTTTCTGATAAATTTCCCGGATAAGAATGTTGCTAGGATTAACAAAGTTTTCGTTACAAAGTGTATCTGTAAGTGTACCTTTTCGGAATCCTGCATCTTGGAGAGGAAGTCCGCGGTGCCGGACTTGGCGATGGTGCCGAGGTTGTTGACGAGGTCGTTGCGCGTCATGCCGATGCCGGAGTCGATGATGTGCAGCTGGCGGTTCTCGGGGTCGGCCTTGATGCGGATGCTGAGGTCCGCGTTGGCGTCCAGCACGTCGCGCTCCGTCAGCGACAGCAGGCGGATCTTGTCCAGCGCGTCCGAACCGTTGGAGATCAGCTCTCGCAGGAAAATCTATAAATAATTTTATTGGATAATATTTCATCATTCAAACAACCCTAAAAATATTAAATAGAGTTTAAAACCACAAAACAGTAAAAGCGGTAATTTAAGCAGCATGACTTGACTAGTGGCAATACATTTATTTTTATTTTGGAGTCTGGAAAACAAAAAGCATTATTCATATTCAAGACGCATCATAAATCAAGTAACAAGCGAACCTCCTTGTTCCTGTAGAGCGAGTTGATGATCAGCTTCATCATACGGTTGACCTCAGTTTGGAAGGTGAAGTTCTGCGCTCGCTCGCGCATCTCCCGCTGCTGCGCCACGCTCAACCCGTCAGGGGAGATAGCTTCCTCCTCGCGAAGCACCGCCTCCGCATCTAAACACAGACAACATTTACTATATTTTTTTATTACAGATGACCTTAACGCGCAGTCGCGCCCCAGTGTCTTACGTCGCCAACGTGGCTGTTAGCAACCGACGTTAGGCATCGACCGGTAACCATTAAGGGTCCGGCACCCGTGCATAGCGAGCATGTCGAGCCCGCACACGGAGCGCACGGAGCGCTCGGAGCGCGCGGCGGCGGGCGAGGCGGCGCCGCTGCACGCGCGCTCCTTCAAGCTGCGCTTCGCCGCGCAGTGCGAGCTGGGCCGCTCGCACGTCTCCGCCGTCAAGCCGCTCGCGTTGCGTAAGTTACCACGCGATTAATAGTATGACGAATTAATTATTGCGTTAAACAGTAAAAATGATTATAGCGTGAGCTTAGCTACGAGAGCTACTACAAATGAAACGATGTCAGTGTCATTGATAAACGGATAAGGGCACTACTGAAAATATCACAAAAAAAATCATTGCCGCCGAAATATGAGGTTGCTTAGCAACACGTTGCTAGGCATCATAATTAGATATACCTAATAAAGAGTAAACTGGTATTATAATAATAAGAAAGCATTATTTCGTTGTACTCATATAAAGAGTCGATCGGAAGATTTCAGGCTGGACTTGTGTATTAGTGGTATCAGTAGTAGTATCGTGTAGCTGTGTGTTGCAGCGGCGACGGTGACGGACAAGTTCTACCGGCGCTCGCGGTCGCCGGCGGCGCGCGACGAGCAGCAGCAGCTGCAGCGCGTGCAGGACATGTTCCGCCGCGGCCCGCGAGAGAAGTACCCCGCTCCCGTTACCACGTCACACGAGTATTTATTATTACCTACTATTATCCACATATCTATAAATGCAAATACTAAACCTATCAGTCACCTTCTAAGGGGCGACATTACAGAATTTTGAAAAAGTGCTACCTATATCTACTTTAAGTAAATACATTTCTACCGAGGCGTATAGAATCCTAATGACGTTTTGAACAATAAATACGAACTATGAATATGCTGTAATAATGAGTGATCTGCCGTGTGTGCGGTAGGTACGGCTGGTGGCGCGGCGCGCGCGGCGCGGGCGCGGCGCGCGAGCTGCAGCACCGGCTGCGCGACTCCGCGTGGCTCAAGGAGCGCGTGCGCGTGCTGCGCGCCGACGCCGGCTACCGGCGCTGAGCGCCCGCTCCATATACAATATTCACGACATCTATCATCTATCTACTATCATATGTACGCACACCATTTTAAATGTGTTATATTTATTTTCTTTTGTTTTTAAAATAACCTACATTGAAAATGTTCATGTGACAGAATCAATATAAAGGTTCAGAACTAACCTACTGCTGTAAGCACCAGCAGCTTTTAAAATAGTTTCCAGAAAAAAATACCAGAATAGTTTTCAAAATCCCTTCAAAGTTGGTGTAAAAAAAATTCCAGAAATATATATTTTTTTGGATTTATAATTACCTAGTCACAATGAAAGAAAATTAAAAAATACAACTAGGTAATATCACAATAAAAAAAAATACAAAAAGCCATAACTTGGGAACCACTGAAAATTGGCGAACAAGGGGATTAGATCAATAGGTATTGAGATCCTATACCTCTTTGCCACCCGTTATCCTGTGGTTGTGTTACATGCTGTATATTTGGCAAATAAATAGAAATGAGAAATAGTGTTATTATTGAAATTTCCTTATATTTTGTCATTAACTAAAAAAAATTATTATTTGCAAGTCGTCGTCAACCCATTATAGTCCCACTGCTGGGCACGGACCTCCCCTCGCTGTGAGGGATTTAGGCCTTAGTCCACCACGCTGGTCAAGTGCGAATTGGTAGACTTCACATACGTGCCTTGGATTTGAACGTCGGACCTCCCGATTGAGAGGCCAAGTTTCAACCATTAGGCACCACTGCTCTATTTGCAAGTACCTATGTTATTTTATTCATTTATTTACAATTGTGTCACAAAGGAAGCTCCTAAGTTTGCAATTAGTTTAACTTTTCCATTGCTTAAAGGAGTAATACAGATAATTAACTCACAATGCCTATCTACCTACAATGAACATATCAGCATACTTGATAAAATTAAAATTGAGCCACATAGAAAGATAAAATAATGTAACAACAATGTATAATCAATAGGATTAATAGTAAATTATGATAAAAACATTTAAATATTAAAATTTCGTCCGAGGCTCTATTTCCGTGTTTAAGACTTTAAAAAAATACTTCTACTCTCAATGCTCACAAAACTTGAACAGATTAATCTACTGCTCTGTACTCGTAAATTGTGATCAAACTTGGCAATTTTGATAAAAAAAAATTGTGCAATGGGGTAATCGTAGATAGAGGACTCACCGGTGCGAGAGCCTTCGCGCGAGGCGCCCAGGTCGGCGTCCAGTTCGGCGGCCGGCGCCGACTGCCCGAGCGCGCCCCCTGCAAGTACACGCTCATCTAAATCTTGCAAGCTGTGCAATTGTGGCAAAGCACTACGATAATCATGCATTCACAAAAGTTATCACTTGTAACCTTGCGTACTAATTCGTAATCAAATATTTATGCTATAAATAGTAAAAAAATAGAATATCCAAATGTCTGATAGTGGGTTTATTAGCTTTCACACATCGCCCCGGATTATCGGTGTTCAGTTTTCGGCACGATGTCATTAGTAAAATATAAAACAGTATTCGTGTGAAGTCCTTCATTTAATAAAGTATCCTCGGTTGGAACAGGAAAAATAAAAAATAAGCTCTCAGTCTGTAGCACATAACTTAGATTTTGAGGCTAAATAAGCTGACGTAGACATGATAATAGAAGAATATATTGTAAAATATATTACCTGAAAGAAACAGGAGGCCCACTCCGAGAAGGAACAAGTACTTCATTGTTGAACTCTCCTAAATGCTGTATTTCTTTAAGTTATTTTAATAAATAGGAAACCGGCAACACGGCATGCGTTACCGAACTGTGAAGCTATGAGAGCCAAACTTGAACACGGCACGCACTCAAATAAAGTGACAATGAAAAAACTAAGCTTCTTTAAACACAAATACACTCTTTCTATTGGTAAGTATTACATCTGAAGATGACTCCGACCAATAGGAATTTAACACGCCAGAAATTGAACAAATAGCAGACGGTGTAAAATACAAATGTCTATACTCTATTGGTTATTTTAAAAGTTTGACATTTACATTAAATTTAGATAAAGACAACATAGCAACTAGCAACATCGCCCGAAATCATTTTTTTCACGCTAAGAATAGCTTCACTCCTAACTTATTATTATTATACTGTAAGAAACGTAATGTAATTTAATTATTGTATAATGATTAGAACACACTAAACAGTTTTATTACAAAAAACTTTACAACCCAGTTTAAATCCAAACTTCAGTCTAGGGCTAACTCAAGTACCATAGTTTAAACTAGGAGTGCACGATATAAAAAGATATTTAATAAAAAACTTCAATTTGGTATTTTAGGACTGTTGATCCACATGGTCAAAGCAGAAGCCGTAAACTATCAGTCGGCCTTCGAGGAAGTACTAGCGGAGATCCTTTAGTATCAGTTGCAGAGGGTCAAGAAGATGATAATGAATCAGATTCGGAAACAGATACACTATCCACTACACCAAGAGTAAGAAGATACAAAAAATTGAGAATGTATTTTAGTACTCCATTCAAAATGTTTAATATAATTATTCATTATTTCAGGAAAAACGCGACGATCTCATAAATCCTTACTGGATAGAGGATCCAGACTTAAAGAAAGGAGAAGTTGACTTTTTGAGCCAATCTGAATTATCGTTCTGGAAAGATTTATTAGACAAGTATCTATATCCAATCGATGCTAATAAAGAAGAAGAGGTAATATGAAATACCTAGCAGACAAGAATTTCATTTTTTTATTATATTATGTCAATTTTATGTTCAATTAAATTTTAAGAATAATAAGTAAATCTGATTGAGACAAAATTCGTTTCCAAATGGAAAATATGCCAAGTGTGATCCAAAGCGCTTAATTTAATTTACATTATGATTTGTGTTCTAATAAGATTTTCTTTCAGGTTATAGTATTAATGTTTTTACTGTTACTCAATTTTATTTCCCCATAATTTTAGGCCCGTATTTCCAGAGATTTGAAAGAATTGAGAGACTCATCTGTTTTTTCATTCTTTATTGTCAATGCCCTTTTTGTTCTCATTGTGTTTTTGCTCCAACTGAATAAGGACAACCTTCATTTTAAATGGCCGCTCGGAGTTAAAACTAACATTACATATGATGAGGTTACGCAAGAGGTAACGTGAGACTCCAATACCCAGGGATCGGCCTTCAACGATGATTCGGGATTGCGACTATTATCTCAATTGCTACCTTCATTCACAAGACGTGTCACTATCCCAGTCACCCTTGAAAGTTGATGCGATTAATATCATATTTTATGTAATTTTACAGGCTCGCATTGCAGGTGATTTGATAGAGCTTCGCAATAAATCAGTTTTTGCGTTTGTTATGTTCAATGCTTTATTCATATTGATAGTGTTTTTGTTACAACTAAACAAAGATCAACTCCACGTGATTTGGCCTTTGGGAGTAAAGACAAACATTACGTACATCGAGGAAACAGGCGAGGTATAGCCAAATATTACAAAATGTGTGTCCCCTCACAAGTCTAACGACCTTCTTCTAACCGGTCTGTCTGGGATGGCACACCAGCATGGAGATCCAAAAGACATCTTCTACACCGAGAACTAAACAACTTGGGCGTCACTATTGGTTTCACACATACCCTAATATGTATCTAAGAAAAAATCCTTTAGAATAGTTAAAAACGTGTGGTCGAGATTGAAGTGTTTATATTTGTTCCTATGCTCAAACATAATAAGGCCCTACGTCACAGTCCAAATGTGCACTTTACCCAATATATCCCAAGAAGCGTCTTTCTTTCTATTAAGGTGGTGGAATTTCTTCCATTAAACACGGTAACAGGTTTATCGGTACTCCTTGTACATACCTACTTTCATTTGTTTAACATAACGGTTACTTTTGTGTATCCTAAACATAATATTTCCTATAATAACGGAATTTTGGTACATTTTATGTTTATGTTATCATACGTTTGCACAGATCACGGTAATAATGATTGTAATATCGTGATTCATGAAATCGTACTATTTATATATGAGTTAGTTTCCTGTTTGCCAAAGTAATTAGGCCAATGTTCACTTGTGTCCACTTTTCAATACATTTTAATAGGCATAAAAATGTTATAGTAC
This sequence comes from Telegonus anausis annetta, assembly GCA_018250715.1. Classification (NCBI taxonomy): domain Eukaryota; kingdom Metazoa; phylum Arthropoda; class Insecta; order Lepidoptera; family Hesperiidae; genus Telegonus; species Telegonus anausis. Next base: position 2,134 of record DWOA01000050.1, on the reverse strand, counting down.
ATTGTAACTTAAACACCGAAATCGGTAGCAAATTTAAATTTATACTTTAATTATTTGTTTCCATACATTTCTACATACATAACATTTACGCGTGCTGCTTTTGAACTAACATTACTGTAATCTTGTATCTAATATGCAATCAATTATATCGATGTTTTATTTTTTAGGTTCTCATTTCGAAAGAATATTTACAACTGGAACCTATCGGTCTAGTATTTGTGTTCTTCTTCGCCTTGATCTTGGTCATTCAATTTACTGCTATGATGTTCCATAGATTCGGAACTATTTCACACATATTAGCATCAACGGAAATGAATTGGTTCTGTACAAAGAAAGTAAGTATTTAAAACTATGTTTATATGATTATGTTGGTTTGTGAATGGAATACTGATGTTTATTACAATTTCAGTCCGAAGACTTATCTCAAGATGCTCTGCTAGATAAAAATGCAATAGCCATAGTAAAGGACTTACAAAAATTAAATGGCCTAGATGATGATTATGATAACGATTCAGGCTCTGGTCCACACAATGTGGGTAGAAGAAAGACTATACACAATTTGGAAAAAGCGAGACAAAAGAAGAGGAATATTGGCACTCTTGATGTTGCTTTCAAAAAGCGGTTCTTTAGTATGAACGCAAATGACGGGCCAGGTATAAGATTTACCGTTTACCTTCTAAACGCTTTCCTAAAACAGAATCATTTTTCAAGTTATATTTATTTCTCACGACGCTAGGAAGATATTTTATAATACATTAAATTACAGGTACACCCGTATTGAATCGTAAGATAACGTTGAGACGAGAAACCCTTAAAGCTTTGGAAACAAGGAGGAATTCAGTGATGGCGGAAAGAAGAAAATCTCAGATGCAAACGCTCGGCGCTAACAACGAATATGGCGTGACCGGCATGGTAAAAGTTCATAATTATATTATAATTATGTTTTTAATTGCCTTTTCATGAAATGAGCAATAAGGATATCAAATAATTAATTTAGTTACTTATATGTGTAATCATATTATTATGTTTATTATACCTACATATTGTATTATAATTTACGTGAGGTTAAAATAATATTTTTTCAGTTAAACAATAATCACGGCGTACCACGTCACCGTACATCGACAGCGAATATCTCAGTGAAGGACGTATTTGCGGAACCCAATGGCGGACAGGTCAACCGAGGATATGAGACTTCCCTAGGCGACGAGGATGACAGCAACTCTATGAGACTTCAGCCCAGACAAAACCAAGTTACATTTCAAGGACGATATCAGTGAAAAGCGTTACATTCGCACATCCTAAGAGTTGCCAAAATTACGTACGAATTTAGAAGTGCTTAGGATAATAAATTGTAGATACTCATTATAGGATAGTTATGACTATTTCCTGAAAATCTTAATTATAGCATATTTGTAGTTTGTGATATTTTAATATTAATTTGACAACGACAATATTCAGTCCAATTCTACATAATATTATATTAATTTAAGTTGCATACACTGCCAATAAGGTTTACATTTTATATTTTCTATTTTTGTAAGTTGTATCAGACAAATATAAGTCTTACAAAAGCAAAATGGTTTTACTACTAATTATGGTAAATATTTTGATTTGTTTGTCGGTCACTTTTCGTGCAACCGAACCCCACAAAAAGAGAAAAACGAAAAATGTTCCAAAACTTTTCCCCGCCATAAAGTATTACATCTCCATGTCGCAGCACAATATGGCGCCGCTCTCAAAAGACACAATACAAATTGTTGAGCCACTTTCATTCGCGACAGAGCTTTTCACTGAAACTTGCTAATATTCGGAGTATCAACTCTATTGTACCGAAAGGTCGGGACTGAACCAGCTGCTCACAACTCGACCACATATTGGATTCCCATTCAGCATTTCGAAACTACTAAAGCTGTGTAAATCATTTTCCTATATTAGAAACTGTCGAAAATAATTTTGTCTCTTTTTGTAGTTGGTAAAATAGGTATATGGCAGAAAGCCTTATGCCCCACTGCTGGGCACAGATCTCTACAATCGTAGTACACCTGGATTTCTACGATGTTGTTCCGATGGTCATTGTTGGAGAAATTGAATTATTTCATAATTTCCGTAGTCACTGTTTATATTAAAAGGG
>DWOA01000049.1:0-11958 GCA_018250715.1 Telegonus anausis annetta | reverse complement strand
GTGGTGTACTCACGTCCATGAGCAGCTTGAGGATGCTCTCGCGGATGAGGAGGCAGGGGAGCGCGCGGTTGGGCATGTCGCGGCCGGGGGTGGTGTACTCACGTCCATGAGCAGCTTGAGGATGCTCTCGCGGATGAGGAGGCAGGGGAGCGCGCGGTTGGGCATGGGCGCGAGCCAGTCGCAGAGCACGTTGAGCACGTTGTGCTCGAGGAAGGCGAGCTGCAGGTCGCGCTTGATGAGCTGCGACATGGCGCCCTTCAGCATCGACACCTTGCGCACGGCCGGCTGGTTGCGCTTGTTCAGCTCGCGGTCCTGCCACACGGTTATAGCAGTGGTAATAAAGGAACATATCAAACTTAGCGGTCACCCATACAATTTTCCTATCTATTAAATTATTAAAGTAATCTATTTTTAATCTTCTATTATTAAAGTTTCAATTCAGTTATTAGTAATCTATTATTAAAGTTTTAAAATAAAATAATAACTTTATTGCTGCCAGTATAATGCCCTTATCATTAATAAATAGGTTATTATCTCATTATTTCTTATAGATATAAACTGCTGAAAAATGTATCATTAATATATCTGGCCGAGGTTCGAACCCGGAACCTGCGGCGTGGCAGATCGATGTGGTGATTGTTAAGCCACGTGGGTAATCCTAGTTTATTATATAATATACTACGTCTAAAGTGCCGCCAATGAGAGGAAGCCTGTCTAGTAGTAGAGAGTCGAGAGTTGACAATCGAGATTTGGTGGTCAAGAGTTCAGAGTCGAATCGAGAGTCGATAGTCGAAAGTCGAGTAGAGTTGAGAGTCGAGAGTTGAAAGTTGATAAGTAGCGAGTGTCGAGCCTCACCTCGTCGGCGGCGGCGCGCATCTGCTGCAGCAGCTGCGCGATGAGGTCGTCGTTGTCGTTGATGATGTCGATGTCGCGCCGCCGCCGCCGCCCGCGCCGCTCCTCGCGCTTGCGCGCCAGCATCACCTCGAAGTCCGACAGCCCGCCCGCCATCTCCGAGCTGCGGACGTGGATAGCGCTCGCCGCTTACTACGTGTTGATAATAGCTTTGCACGGACAGCAATTATAACTTACTATCAAGATGACTACATACACACTATTTTACTGTAGATACTTGTACCAAATGTAAAAAAGTCAGCAGTACCTCTTCAAGTCCCCCGCCACCTCATCATCGGAGGAGTCGGCGTCGGCGGCGGCGGCGGGCGGGGGCGGAGCGCCCTCTCCGCCGGCCTCCCCCGCGGCCCCCGCGGCCCCGGCGGCCCCGGCCGGCCCCGGCGACGCCGCGCCGCGCTCGCCCTCGCCCTCGTCGTCCGACTGCAGCCGCACCGTGCGACGCTTCTTCGCATCTGGCCACAACACAACGACATCTTAGTACGAATCGCCTAATCCATCGACATTTTCTTTTATAATCAATCAACCAAGTTATTTGAACAAACTATATTAACAGTCGTAACGTTAAAATACTTCATACCCTTGCGTGAAGGGGAACCCGAACCCGATCGTGACCGTGAACGTGACCGAGATCTGAAACGTAACATAGAGATCGATAATGTGAAAATATTATACAGTATTTCATGTCTAACATGTAACATCAATTAATAATAATCAAAGTACTGAATTAAGTATGTATAATAATATACGCACCCAGACTTAGCAGAACCGGAACGCGATCGCGAACGAGATCCGGACCGAGACCGAGATTTGGACCGAGAACGTGACTTAGATCGCGAGCGAGACCGCGACCCGCCCGAGCGAGATCGCGACCGAGACCTGGACTTGGACCGAGATCGCGATTTAGATCGTGACTTGGATTTCGAACGAGATCGCGACTTTGATCGAGATTTAGATTTAGAACGAGATCGTGACTTAGATCTGGACTTGGATCTTGACTTAGACCGCGAGCCGGAACGGGACCGCGACCGAGACTTGCGAGAACCGGAACGAGATCGAGACCTGCTCGCGCGCACGCCTTCTGCAATGCATACATATTTATTGTAAAAACAAATATAAATCGATATATTCAAAGAGAAATTTCATATTAACGTTGATAATTCTGGTGAATATGGTTGCTAACCAACTTTAGATCGAAAATGAAAAGGATGGAGATAATTTTCAAATATCCATGCAATGATACATAATGCAATAAAATCTCACGTAAACTTATTGTAATTTGACCTAAGTTACGTCTTTAGTCACTAAACTCGCAAGGATAATAAACAGATTGAAGCAAGAATAATCAACATCGGCCCTTGCGTTTGGTCTCTAGATCTAGTTTATGGTTCATAAAGGATCAAACAAAGATATATATAGATAGGATATTAAGAAAAGAAGGCAGTTTAAATAGAAATACTCTGCCATACCCCAGTCGCGGTAACCCATTACAACATTATGATGCCTACCTGGAGAGCGCGGACGATCGCCAGCTTCTTCGTCTATTTCCATCCTCTCTGGCGATCTTGACTTGCTTTTATCCCGATCCTTTGACGGTGACTTGCTTCTCGACTTTTTCGGCGACCCGACACTCGATTGTGATCTATTGGGCGATGTGCTTCTAGATTTTGATTTTGCTGATCCACTGCGAGACCTAGACTTCGACTTGTTCGTAGCGGGTGAACGAGGAGATTTACTATTACGTTTAGATCTATTCGGCGAAGCCGATTGGGATTTGTCCACGGATCTACTCTTCGATCGCGACCTGCTTTTGGATTTCGACCTTCTCGGAGACCCACTGCCGGACCTGCTTCGAGACCTCGATTTCGCTCGTGACCCGCTTCGGGATCGAGATCCGGCGCGAGAACCACTTTTCGAGCGAGATTTTGCCCGAGACCCACTTCTGGAGCGAGATTTGGCCGGGGACCCGCTTCTAGAGCGAGATTTGGCTGGGGAACCGCTCCTGGAGCGTGACTTTGCCGATCCGCTTCGAGATCTAGAACGAGATTTTTCACGTGAACCGCTACGAGAGCGCGATCCAGCGGGGGAGCCGCTGCGGGAGCGCGACTTGGCCGGCGAGCCACTGCGCGAGCGGGACCTGCTGGGAGACCGGGACCTGTCCTTGGAAGCGGGCGAGCCGCTCCTGGATCTGTTCTTAGGGGAGCCGCTTCGCGACCGAGAGGATTTCCTGGATCCACTGCGCGAGCGAGAGGACTTTCTGGAACCGCTACGCGACGGCGGCGACTTGGGCGAGCCGGAGCGGGAGGAGGCCCGCGAGCCGCTGCGCGAACGCGAGCTGGAACGCGACCGCGATCGCGACTTCGATCGCGCCGACCCGTCCTGAGACATCTTGGACTCTGAATCTACCTGGAATGACATCATAATAGCATATGGAGATTTTTCTTAAAATGAGTTATTTGCAACACATTAATACCCTCATGAATCATGATACTATGAGGCTAACATCTATTAAGCTCCATTATGCTGCAACTATTTCGACTATATTGCAAAGTTAATACACACCAATTTGCAACAGAATGTTTACAAATTAAATGTATTCCATGCTATTATATAAATAGAGTTATAAATATTTTGAACAAGTAATATAAAACAAATTATTAACAAATACAAAATAAATTGCCGGTATATTGTATGTTCCTTAATATTTTTCACAATTGACCTTGTATAATAACTATATGTAAATAATAATATGTGTGTGTGTTATAATAATTGTGTTTACTAATAATAAGTGTGTAAATAATAATAAACATAGAATGTTAAGTCACTTACTGATTTACTTCTTGAACGGGAGCGCCTCCCATCTGTAACATTAAAATATTTTACTCAACTCCAACTCTGCCCATTTGTTGTTTTAAATCTTATACTGCTTTCCTGATTTATTACAGGTAAATATAAGACAATTTGAAAATTCACTGCACAGTATAAAAACAAATAAAAAAACAGACATTGAGATATTGTTCCAGTCACATGGGGTTTGCTATAAGGAGAAGGAGCATTTGATGTTTGTATGCAGAGCAGTAATACCATACAAAATATACTGTACATGTCTTTCATGACTTCTTTCTACAAAATGAATTAATTCAATTTTCAGCAAGTAATTAATACTATAAAGAAAACTGTGCATGATACAACTGGAACCAATTGTAATTAAAATATATGCTAATATATTCCACTAACTGAAATTCACTACTTTATCTTTCTTAATTCATCATAATACATAATGTTACAACATAAACTACTTCTTCAATATATTAAAAGATAGATTGAGATACACATTACAATTAAAATGACGAAGAAAAATTCTTTTTGTATGTTAAACTTTTAATAATCAAATGGCCATTAAATTAATGTTTCCATTATAACCGCTTTTTGTACTAAAATCAACTAACCTAAAATGTAAGTTTTCACTGAGATCCCATGGGACATCAGGTAAGCAGACGAATTTAATTAATTACAATGTTAATTAATTTCAAAACGCTAAGGTTTTACTTTTATTAATTAATTTAATAATTAGTGTAGTAAATGACCGCATCAGTCTTTCACTTACATTTAATTACTTTCTTTCTTACATTTTGCCGATCGGTATGACACGTAGAGGGTTCCGGGTTCGATCACAGAATAACAGGGGATTTTAAAGTTTTTTTTTATATTACTGAGCGGGCAAACAAGCATGCAGTCTACCTGATGGTAAATGGCCACTGCCGCCCGTGGATATTTGTTATCTACCCAAGATAAAACCTTCAATCTTACTTGAGGTTGGCCACAAATGCGTCGCTACCCTTGAGCACTAAGATGGAACGCCTCGGACAAGTATGTCTCCCTTACCACATCCTTCAAACCAGAACACAGCAGCGCTTAACTATGCTGTTATTAGGCAGAAATGGGTGTGGCGGTGGTGTCGCCAGAGTCGAATCGTAGAAGAATTCTACCACCTTTAAAGAAATCTAGAATACTGTTCAGGGGCTGGGTGTTTAGGTATTCCTCTATGTGTTTGTCGTAAGCAGCCACTACGCAAGGGGTGTATTACGTATGTGTGTATTATGTGTGTTTGTGTGTATATTACAAAAGTATGAATGAATTAAGTCCCTTTTTGAAAAGATTGCAGTGTTTTTGTAGTTGGTGGATATCCATGTGCAGCAGTGGCCAATTAATCTCAGGATGCACTATACATACATATATCAGTACGACAAACTAATAACTTAGTCATAGAGTACCTATTTCTGAGGGACATTTTTTGTGTGCAAAAAAAGCCAAAAAGCTAAAAAAGCTAAAAAATGTAACTACGAAAAGTAAAATGTGGAAAAGTTACTTAAAATATATACGTTATAGCACAAAGTCATTATATCTCGGTTTAAATTTTTACCCTCCATATTAACAAACAAGGCCAACAAACACAATGGGGTAATTAATGGTTTTGAGGGTATAATCGTACCACATGCGTTCGGGTACCTTACAATACAGTGTTAAGGGGTGAAAGGGGGTTAAAAGTATAATTTGCGTTCATAATTTGCTAGTATTGCCTGTTACCAACACCACTTATGTTTTAGGAAATACTGGATTTCATTAAATGATTCATATTAAGGTAAAGAAAGAAGAAAGTGTAGATGAAAAATCACATTTTGAAAAAAAAAAAGTTTAAAAGACGATTTGAATTTAATTCTCATATTCAAAAGCTCACATGATTGTTTCTTATGTTTATGGGTGCAATGGACACCCTTGTTTTGGCACAGGTCAATGGGCGACAGTGACCACTCACCATCAGGTGGGTTGTTCATTCATTCTCATATTAAACGTATAAAACAGATACTTTAGCAAAAACGTACGACTTAAATACATATTTGTTATTGCTAACAAATTCTAAAAACGAAATTTAAATTTTTAAAAATGTCAATACTACTTTTTCCCTTATATTCGTTCGTCTTAAAAAGAGCAAGTTAAGAAAATTCGCACGGTTTGTTTCACACTCGAAATCAGGTCAAACGCCTTTACATACACAGGACCCTGATTCGTAAGCCGCTACAATCGTTTACTATTCACGACCACGACACGACTTTGATTTCTTTCAGGTTTCCATTCCACCAGAAGTGTGCGAGGTAGCTAAGCTATGATATGTGTGTCAAACTCACAATAAATATTTTTTTTAATGTAATCAAGCAAAATTGTTGTAGATTTAACACACTTACAGCTACCTCGCACGACCCTCGTGGAAAGTGCTGCACCTACTTTTGGGTCACGTTATTTATTCATTTCATTGAATAACTTTTAAAAAGAACATCACTGAAACCAACACTTAAGTAAATATAATTACGACATATTTAACCATCGCATTAAATCTTACAAGATATGATATGATTAAACAGATTTGAAATTAGAAATATCGGTAGGCAAGGCGGTTTCAATATATTATTTGGAATGAATACGTTTCTATTGTTATTTTCCTGCCTTGGACGTCTGTGGACATGATTCTGTTGCACGTAATGTGTCATTGACTTCTTTGAATGAATGCGGACACGAACAGAATTCTACAATTATAAGTATTATAATGATAGGACAATACGTAAACGGTTCATCCGCGAGTTAGTCGTCAACGACACAAAGTCAACGCGTCAGTCGTGGTCGTTGTCGTGTTGTATGAACAGTGTAAACCAACTTAACCCTACCCTCATCCCTGTGAGGGCCCTAACAAATGACGCGCCGGCACGCCACCTCGCGGCCGACGTGAGGCCCTTTGCCTGTAACATGTATTTAGGATAGTTCCCTTTGACGAATGGCCCTTTTTGTGTTATGATTTGTGGTGTCGCAGTGTTTTTAATTTAGGGTTATTCGCTGCTCTTTCTTTGCGAATAAATATAAAACATTTTTTTCTCACTTGTATTTTACCCTAATACAACTACGTGTCACTAACTTGCTTTTGCAAAAAAGAAGGATACTTCGTAAAGGTAATGATAATATCTAAAAGTTTAACTTATACTGACTTCGTGAACTGCAATTCTGATGTTCTCAGAAGCTTTGAGGGCAGACATGTGTGTGACTTTTGTCTGACTCTCACAATCGAGGTCAGATTGACATAACAGAGCAACAGTGCGTGCCGTAAGCGAATTACTGTGTAGGGGGCGCCTTTGATGTTCCGACTGTGTAGTTTAATTGATGTATTCAGTTTGCGGGGTCAAATGGTGGTGTTTGATTGAAAACAGCCTCATTCTTTTTAGACTGTTAGAAAGATGAGTGATTTGATTTGACTGGAATCTTTTCTTTTCAGATTTGTGTATGTTTGTGTGTGGCGTTTTTAAACTTTGCCGATAAGGTAGATCTGTCGTAGCAGAGAAGTTGTAATATAAAACGTTTGAAGGAGCCGAAGTTATTGATTTAATTATTGATTGATTTCGAAGTTCGTAGAACCTTTTGTATCACTGGTATCTTACGTGTTACTATGTCTTTGGCGTTCCAACCCAGTGTTCAGGTGTCGCAACACTGACTGTGGTCATTATGTCCATCATTTGCCATCATGATTGCATGGTCGCTTGCCACTTCAATATTACAAACGACCTTTTATCATCGCTTTGGGAATTTCGGGAGATTTAAAGAAACAATTTGTAATTTGACGTTGATCATTACGTTACAATGGCGCGTTATTCAATGGTAATGACCGGATGATCGTTAGCTTTTGTAACGACTGCGAGCGTGTAACGTGTTACAAGTACGCAATGTAATGTGTTGAGCGTCATTTCGATTTTCGAAGTTGTAACGTTATAAGCGTAGTGTAATGCTCGACTTATTATGTAATCCTCGTTTCCGTTATTACATTACGGTATTACGCGAACACGCCCGAGTACGAGAGTAATTAAGCGTATACAAAATACTTACTACTACGGCACGATTAAAAACTTGTAGTATTAAAAAAATATTATTTAAGAATTTGAAAAAAAAAAACAGTTATTTGAAACGAAAAATTTGAATTAGTACATAAACAAAACCACTAATGTTTATTTAAGAATAGTTACAGAATCAATATTTATTATTAAGTAACACTATTACTATAAATAATCATATTAAATTTGTTTAATTTCAATTATTTATACGGAATAGAACCAATATTAAAAAAAAATACTAATAATAAGATCTATTGCGTTTATTTCAGAACCATTTCAAAATACACATAGCCACTGTAATACTTTCACGATTAAACAATAAGCACCCAATAAAGTATCCAGCGCTAATTGGCCAAGCTAGCGGTCTAGCTCTCCTCTCAACTATCCCTCACAGATCTCGATTGTCGATCGAAAATAAACCACCGCGACCACACCTTGGCAGTGACATAACACGATCAAAATCATCTCGCCGTGACGCGCGGGCCGTCCTCGGTCCGAGTTTGAAACGAACGAACATTCTTCGGGTTAATTAATACATGCGTTTGAATGATCCAATGATACCTACGTGGTTTTAATCATTAATGTATTTGTTTTGGCATTAAATTATCGCATTATTCGTTTAGTTATTATAGGTAAATTGTTTGGACTATATATAATATTTTTTTTTTATGTTATAAAATGTATGTATAATCCACATTTGGTTCTTACGGGAGAGTTTTGCATCAACTTACGATTAACACCTAATATTATTATGTGTATAAATACTTTTTATTGTGTATATAATATATATAGGTTTATACAACCTTGGCCCCGTATAAACAAAAAGACACGATTTTTATGATTTTATGATTTGATCTAACAATTAAGCGTATGTATTCAACTAGGTAATTCACTAAGACGTTAATAGGGTTAAAAAAATACTAGATCTCGTTGAAATCTATTACATTTCGCGATTGTTGTAACAATAACTATGCATACCGGTTTCACTCCGTACTCAATAAAGTTCATTCATGCAGTTGCATTGACTTAGCAGCCTCATTCTTAACGAGTAGACGCTTATTCCCATTCATCAGTATGTGGGAGGACCGCTACAAATCGACTGACACTGCCTTTTACATACTAATGCATTTAAACGCACTCTTATATAGTATACCCACATAATACCACAGAAGGTAATGCAAAATGTAGCTACTGAAATAGACATCCAACTATCATTATGTAACATCTTCGTTTATTGAATTTGTTCCGCCTTGAGTATAATACATGATAATAGAATATGTATGAAATAGAAATGGCATGTTTCTTTAGAGACCAATGCCACCCATATACCAGATAAGATCAGAAACATGAGGTTGGTCACAGATGCGTTGCAACACCTGAGAAGTAATTTGGAACGCCTCGGATAAGTATGCCCTCCTAACCACGCCCTTCCAACCAAAACATAGTTACGCTTAACACTGATGGTAAGGCAGAAATAAGTACTGCAGTGGTGTTTACTGAGGCCAGACACAAAGAGCTCACTTTTTTATATAAGCAGGTCATTTCTAACAGTAATGCACCCTATAACCAACGCTATGCATAGCATCAGCCGCGCATCGATACGGCTAATGCGATTTGACCAGCGCACTATCTAGATCCATTCTGTATTAGACAAGTTCCCTGCACGGGACGCATATGCATGCATGCACTGGCTAGATTTATGTGCAGCACGAGTGTCCTGAATCATCGTGCATTTGCGAATGTTGGCCGCGGCGCCGTAAAACTTTGCCGATACACACATACAGGGTTGTTCATCGAAATTAAAACGGATTAAATATTTGACCGGATATGTAAAAGTGGAATCCGGACGTGTATTTTGAAACCCGGGTCGCGGTTGCTATGTGATAGAAAAGGGTTCAGTGTTTGACCAACCATTCAGAAATGAAAGCCTGATGCGATGTATTCGTTTTTAAAATTCATTGTTTTTAATATTCAGTTCAACACAGAAACAAAGATTTTTGTTTTATTTTTCTCATTTTTAAGTTTAAAAAAAGTTAAAAAAAAAAACGCTTTCTACAATCATAGCCCCACACTAGGATTCCCTGTGTCGTGGGTGCCATGGACACACACAAAGACACAAACACCCAGACCCAGAACAGATATCAAATTCATCATTTAAATATATGTCTGGCCGTTTATCGTTTATCGCCGTTATCATTAGTTACATAATCTGAAATAAGCTTATTAGTTTTACCTTCACGTAAAACAAATCTTAACCAACTGCTAAAAGCTAGATGACGAAGACGTGCAAATTTTAGAAGGAAGGGGGGAGGCTTTAAAACGAATGATATCCGGGTTAAGGTATACCTGACAACCCTATGTAGATTGCATCTTGGCAAGCCGATATCGTTTCGACAGTCTTGTTTAATGGGCAATAGTTCTAATGTAATGGGTAATCGACCAACAAATAGGCTTAACAGATATCTTATACTACGGAGTTACAGAGTTTATGTGCAGTATATTGAGTTTTTTACCATTTTATTCTCAGAATCTATAAATCTATACCTATAAGTACATTGTTTAACAGTAATCATTAAAGAAAAGGTGAAAAAAGTTAGGGTTTTTTTCAGTTTGGGAAGTTTTAAAATAGTTATTTCCAAATTTCATCCGTACCTACACAGAAACCCCGAAAAAACAAATACATAGTTGATTTCCGATTATACTCAAGTGAGCGATTCAAAAAAGTTATTGTAAAATCATACATGTATATTCGTTTCAATGTTTGTCTGTTTCATTTAGGTATTCGATTGATTAAAGATTGTATAGTTCAGTTCAGTAAGAAATACAATCCTATATAAATTAACATGTTAAGGAGGGATCGTGCATCTTGATGAAGCATATTAAAGATATTGTATGTCAGATTAAATTTCACTCGCGCCGAGATCCTTATATCAATTGCGCTGCAAGGTTCGAGTAATTCGTACAATGACAGTGTTGTATTAACGGACATTAAAAATAATTCGTTATGATACTATATTTATGGCCTATATATTTCATTTTATAGGCTATAAAGTCAAATATATAGGGAGGTAGTAGGTAGGTCTGTTATAAAAATAACGTTAATACTATACAATAAAATGCTTGAGACTTGCGCATGCACTATGCAAATAAATTCTACTAGTAGGTATCTGTGTATGTTAACTCTGTTAAGGAGAAATGACAGTAAAATCAACTCATTTTAGTCCAGGACTAAGTACTTAGGTGTACGACGATATACCTACTATCTTTGTACGCCTGTTGTGACATTGGCAAGATTGTATCTCCATTAGACTTTTTGCAAACATACCCAACAGTTCGGGCTCGATCCTAATCAGAAATATTTGTTCCGTTGATAGCTTGTTTTTCCCTTTTATATAAAACGAAGAGGTAAACAACCTTAACGCTCACTTGATCAAGCCTATATAAGAATTCCTGTAGAACATGTTTTCCTGGTCAATCTAATCATATAGACAGCACTAAATAAATTAGCTTCAAATATTCAAGTATTCGAGAAGGTACAATTTGATAAAAGCCACAATGAAATCCAATGCCAACTATTACAGTTTAAAAAATGCCCTTCAGTACGCATCTAACGAGAATTGTATATCGGTACAAACATCTATTTCTGTCTCAAAACTTCTTGAACAATGGCATAAGTTTTTGAAGCCAACATGCTGATGAAGCCACTGTGAGGAACAATGGTTTCATCAGCATCGTAGCTTCAAAATGTAATTGGCAGTTATGTATCTTTTATATTTTATAGATGTCGTTTAAAAACAAGAAAGTATCCAATCAACGGATATTAGTAGACCGATAGGATCATGGGGCATTTGTGTGATTGAAAATTCCGATCCATTACTAGCATAATCATCTCAGCGTAATGGTGCGTTTGGCAGGGTGCCACTGCCTTCGAAAGAATTACCAACTTTAATCATGAGAATGAATCTCGGTTGGGATTAATGTATTTTTTTTTACATTAAATTTTGGCAAACAGGCAGAATAAACCTGATCGAATGGATCACCCTTGCATATGCGTGACAGGACTCTCATTGAATGCTATTGACATTGAAGTACTTCTCATCTAGGATTTAGAAGCTCATGAGTC
>DWOA01000048.1:0-11971 GCA_018250715.1 Telegonus anausis annetta | reverse complement strand
AGGCGTGTACATGATTATTTGTTTTAACTTAACATCAGCCCTATGAGGTCCATAGACAGAATGTCAAAGATCCTGCCAGACATAGGCCTCTCCTAACTGATGTTTTTGTTAGTCTTAAAGGTCCATTTAAAACACTGGGATGATGATGACGATAAATGATGGGGTTTTGCGAATAGTCTTGCGATCTGACGTGCAAGTTGATCACCATAATGGGTTAATTCCCATACACAGTAACACTCTACTGCCCATCTAAATTTTGTCTGTTAGTCGACACTTACGACATCCATGGGAAGAGAGGGAGTACTATTATGTTTTGGAAAACGGAGATCTCCCGTCAGGCTAGGTGATCATGCCTGGGGAGCGGCCGTACTCCAATAGTCTCTGTTCGGAACTTGTATATATGCAAGATGTTAAGAATACTTCGATAGCGTGATTCAGAATACTAGTAGCGCCATCTCTTGATGAGTTGCGGGAAGTCGCCACAATGTCATGACACATGACATGATTGTGTCACACCATACATTTTCAAATACCTGTCATAAAAATACATATAAGGATTTATTGTTTAGATTTAGCTTTGTCGCCTTTGTCTGAAGTGGAAATAATATGTTTGTAAATGTGTTGAACATCCAATAATAAATAATAATTTGTCACAAATAAATTTAATGTTCTGTTCCGTTCTTTATTGATGTACAGTAAAGAAAAGCTATTTAATTGATATACGGAGTAAAATTAAAACAAATTTTGATTCTTTTACAGGTTGGATTTGATGACGCGTTAGCAGAGTGTAAAAACATTCAAAGATTGCTCATCATACCCACGTACGTGTCACAGTCTGCGACGACGAATAAACAGGTGAGAATTGTCATGTTTTAGCGGTAAATATTCTAATTAACTTAACGAGAATTGTTAGAAATCAAAAATCTAGGTGAAGTGGTTTTTTTGTTTACTATAGAAACCTAAACAAATACTTACAAACCTTTGTACGTTTAAGGCGAAATGGTAGAATATTTAAGACTCGCCGCTAATCCACTATCCATCTGGTATTTTTATTTAACATATTTGCATAGGTTTTTTTAAAATTTAGGATTAACTGTAAAGTAGTATTCACATTAGAAAGTGACAAAAATATTATTTTCAAAAAGGGAGACATACTTACTTCTTCGAGGCATTCTAACATAGCCCTCAGGAGTAGCAATGCGTCTGCTGTCCACTTTAGGCAGGCAGCCTTATACTATCAGGTGAATTGCATGTTCGTTTGCTAAATTATAAAAAAAAAATATATCTGGGGTTTGAATACAGATGTTTATGTGCACCAGCGGCCACTTAACTACATGTAACGTTTGGACCCAGGTGCTGAGCGGCGTCCTCCGGCTGCGCGGCTCGCTCACCCACCTCATGTGGGGCGTGACCATCGAGCTGCTGCGCGTCACCGAGCTGTTCATCGACCAGTGCGAGGCCGGCGGCGACGGCAAGCGCCGCGACGTCGGCGAGTGCATCCCCGTGCTCAAGCCGGTGCCGGGGTGCCGACTGCCCGACGATCATCGCACCGTCGCTGGACCGCCGCAGGTGACGTACACACGGGCAGACGTACACATGAAATGCAACAGACTATCTCATAAATATAGTACAAATATAGTTGAATCGCCGGGCCACCAAGGGTAACGTACACAGACGGACAGACCTACACGTACACCGCAATACAATAACGTACACACAATACGAGAGACAAACAGACAGGCAGACGTACAGGCAAATACTACATACATTGACCGTCATACTTTATTCTGCCTAACAATGTGTGTGGTTAGGGAGACATACTTATCCGAGGGGTTCTAACTTAGCCCTTACAGGTAGCAACATCAACCTTAGGTAGGACTTTGATCTTATCTGCGGTTAGTTACAGATGCCCATGGCTGCCAGTGGTCGCTTACCATCAGGTGGACTGCATGCCGTTTGCTACTACCATAGTAAAAAAAGAAAAATTGACAAATTACACTTTCAAGAAATATACTCAAAATGAGCACACAAATAATCATATAACATCAAATTATACTATATCGTCACAGGTGGAGATCCTCCCCATCCCGACGCTACAGCGGCTGCTATCGGCGCAGTTGCCGAACACGAAGCTGAAGCTGCTGCGCATCCCCTTCCACGCCACCTGGCGGCAGTCGCTGGCCGACTTCCAGTAGCGGCCCGCCCCGCGCCCCGCCCGCGGGCCAGGCCCGGCCGTGCGGGTACGCGGGCCCGGCCCGGCCGCGCGTCCCGAACCACGTGACGCTCGCGGGCCCGGCGCAGTCGCGCGTGCCTCATTGCGCCCCGCCCGCAGACCCGGCCCGGCAGTGCGGGTACGCCCGCGCTGTGCCCGCGGGCCCGGCCCAGAGTCGCGGCCCGCCCCGCGCCGCGCCTGGCTGCACGCCATGTACGACAAGTGGGTGTTCAGCTAGTAGCTGTTCATGTTCTCGAGTGTTCACAATATTTTCGAAGTTAACAGAGTCTAGTGCAATATTTATCGTTTGTAACGGTCGTGTATTGTCTTATATTTAGTACCCGTTTGGTAAAAGCGGGATGGGTGTGTGTTAATCTAGAGGGCGCCACTGGCAATGTGTCACGTGTGACGTGCATCGGTACGTTACTCACCGGTCCTGACGGCAATGTGGGAGAAAACTTCCCGATTTCGTGTTTGTTAATAGAAACATTTCGTTACTAATACAATACAGATAGTTGTCTATCTATCAGCCTTGTAATAGTCTAATTGACTGTTGGATATATGCCTCCCGAAAGTCTTCAATGTTGTTGAATATGGATAGAACTAGCACGATTGAGGAAATCCCAGTGGGGCATTTTTTCGAAGACCCGATATGCAATATTTTAGGAATTCTAAAATAATATTACAGTGGTTTCACTTACATTTTCGCAATACTGAGGTTCTACTTTTCCGATAAGAGGACCGCTCTAGACTCCATTTACCTCTCGGCATTGTGCTCTTAGCTTGCTAGGATTTGCTTTAATAGTGCCTTTTTGCAATAAGATTTTACCTTTCTACATTTTTTCAAAAACAATCTTTTCTGTATCAGAAATACAATCGTTTTAAAGAAGACTATCTGAGAATAAGAAGTCTGAAAACTATGTATATAGAGAAGTATGCATTTTTAAACATTACTTTAAAACTGTAAATTGGATTATGTTTTAATTCTAATAGTATTTATATGTATATTTTAGCTACCAGTTTACATAATCTAATACTAAATTAGTTGATTCGATATAAAACATCGCCACTTTGAAAGGTTTCACTATGTCTATGATATTTTAGTAATTTATTATGTTTTAATATTGTTGTCACTTGTATAGTAATAATGGATAATCTTGTCAACAGGGTGATTCTCCGTTCGGCAAGTCCGAAGCCTATATTAAATTGGAGCCACTCGGAGAGGGGTCCTACGCTACAGTTTTTAAGGGATATAGCAAGTGAGTACCTATAAATTATTACGTGAATATTATTATTTTTTTCTTTTTTTTTGCGCCCAGCTCCTGATTAATTCCGACGCGGACCAAGTACTGATTTTTGTAAAATTTATTAATTAAAAATCTATAATTGATTTATGTTCATGTCCGTGAAAGGAGCGGTGATTATTATGAAATATAAAACTATACCGATTAAATTATAGCAACCCCGATTATTTAATTACTGATTTGTATTAAAAACTATCTAAAACTGTACATATTATGTAAATTGTTTAGGACTTTGTAGTGAGTTGAGAAATAATTTAAAGAGTGATTTCGTGCTGATTTCAGTAGTAGAAAACCGATAATCATGTCAATAATTGAACCAATTAAAGACCGATAATAACAACAATCAATTCATCGATTTATTGCGAAAATATCGGTCGCTGAAATACGATATTGCTGCAAAAATGCGCAACATGCCTACATTTGGCAGAATGTTACGTAATCTAAGTTAAATTATTGTCTCAAGCCGTATTCACTAAGTATGTGCACTATATATTACTATTATACACAATATATTTAGTGCAGAGGGCAGGGAAAGGGTGGCGAAGGATTTTTTAGTGCACGTACGTACTAAGGGATATTTTCAATTAATTCCAGTCACCCACGATATATTTTGTAGTACTTTTGGGATAAATCAATTAAATATTTCTACTCGTAATGACCATAATTAGAAATGTAGTATCGGAAGCAATAGCTTACTCTAAAATCTCTATAAACGAATACAAGTAATTGTATTAACTTATCGTCAACATTTCAATGAAATCACGCGGCGACGCAATGAATAAATAAAAAGCTCTCTTCCCTCACAATCCTATCTACCAATCGGATCCCTTTAACACATTCCCATATTTCCCATTGTGCGTTCCGAGAAACAACCGCAGCGAATTATCGGTTTTTTCCTCTCCTTTATTGCGAATATCCCTTTTATCGTGCTCTTGAACGAGATCTTTGATGTTTAGGTCATTTTTGGATTGGGAATTTGTATTTGGATTTTGCCTTTTATCTACTAAATTGTGCTCTATAAATTACACACGATTATACGTATCAGTGAAATAAACGAAAATCTAGGCAAATTGTTTCCGTTTGAGAAATACTTTTACTTACTTGACAGTAAACTGCCGATTGTAATGTATTTAACGTGAAATATTTTAAAATGAATACATACGTAGGTAGCTATCAGATGGTAATGCAAGACAAAAATAATATTTGACTCTATTCTGACTACTAAAAATTTTCGGCGGCATCTTAAATCAACATGTGACATCAACTTTGACGTTAAACAATCTTATTTTGAATTTGAATTTAAACAATCATTTGCGGCGAATTAGGGATGAAATCCAGGAGATTATTACACGGCCAAGTATTTAAGCTACTTGGCTTTAGCTAATACCGTCAAATATAGACAATAATGATAAACGAAGTGAAGACTGATGAAACTGTATTTAGAACTATACACGAACGAAGTACTCACAAAGTATCCCTTCGCGTTAGGGCAATGTAGCTAATCACATGTACGTGTCGGGCGTCGAATAGTGCACAGGTTTTTGAGTTAAGATTAATATTCATTTTGTTGATAGCTAAACAGTTATCTCTGCGCGAACTAAACTTGACATTTGAGATTGTTGGATCAAAAATATATTTGCCTGCTCAAAAATTGTATTACATAATAGATACATTTCTATATGTTTCGAATTATATGGTAGTTTTTTTTTCAATTTTTTTACTCCCATTGGTTAAAACTAAACCAAAGTCAGGTGGATAACATAAAATTTATAAATCCATTGCTACACTACACTTAGCTACACTTAGCTACACAATGTTAAAAATTGAGACTTTATTTGTTATTCAAATAATCACTCAACCCCGTGCTTCTAGTGGGTGGGTACCTACTAATTCCAAGTCGCTAACAATTAGTGCAAATAGTACTTTATTAAAGTCCACATAAACAATAAGTAAGGTAAACTGAACGCTTTGTACCTACGCAAACGTTGGCCCTCGTGACTCCGCTTAGATTTCACTTAGCCGTAAATATTTGCCATTTTCTTGTTTTGTTTGCTATAAAGTTATATAACTGTATGTTTGCGCATTACTCGAAGCTAGAGGACAGAATCTGATTATTTTATTGTATAGAAAATAATCAGATTATATTAAGATAGTATAACTATTATTTAATCTTATTACAAACATGAAAATGTAACCATTTTTGAAATTATTTGTTCGGAACAATGAACTAAAACTGAACAACCAATTGTAAATATACCTATAAATGTTTAGTTAGCATTAGTTTTAACTCTCATTTTAAACAAATATAATAAAGTTAAAGAAAGCGGACGGGAATTTCACAGCTAGGATTATATTAGGATCAGTATATCTATCCAGGACAAAAGCTGAACTTACTTATTTTTCAGTTCTGTATGGTAAGTGAGGTACCACTGACATTTCACCATTATGGCCGGGATCTTATTCAATATCTAGCAAACTAGATTACTTAGATCTTTCAGAGTATGTATCTTCATAAATAGGCAAAGTAATAGCCGAGTAAGGTTTATATGTCTTAACTAGCTACGCGCCCCAGGTTCGCACGGGTGTAATGTTTATTATAGTCTTGCGCATACGAAGTCGCGGGTTTTACATCATTGAGGTCAGTATAATACTAGTATATGGTTTTCGTGAAGTATTTCGAAACATCCCTAAGATTGGGGTGATAATGACTCAATCAGATCAAACATTTGTCTTCATTAAGCGTGAAGGGTGCCGACACCCCTTCCGTTTTGTAATAGGTGACGAATTTGTAAAATAAAGCTGTAATTGTTCGTCAAGGAGGCACTCGTGACTCGTACAATAGCATCTTCATTATTTGAAAATTTCACAAATTGTCTTTTAATCCTTTTTATTTGGGAACGGAACATGCTCAAGGGAGAGGATTGTTTGCGAATACCAACCTCACAATGAATATTAAAACATTTTATGTTACCTTGATGTCGCTTGGGTATTTTGAAAATTTTTCGTCACTTATATAATTCTCGAGGGGTCTACCCTCTTCGGATAAGGGCCTCCACCAGTTTAGCCCAACTATTTCTGTCCTTAGACACATTTGACCAGTTTCGTCCTGCGATGGACACTATATCGTCTTGTCTTTCTTTAATTGAATTGATTAATTTATCTATTACTTGTTAATTGTGTGTGAAATAAATTGGCTTTTTATTTTTATTTTATTGTAATTGTAATTCTCGTGATACAATAGATCTTTTATTCGGTATGAATTTAGGTTACCCTTGATACTGTAGCTTAAACATAATTTTATTTGTCTCGAATATACAGGTGCAAAACAACCTAGGTAGGTATTTGCTAAAATACTTATTAACTAAATATCATTATAATAAATACTCATAATTATGTATTGATACCAAACATTATAGCCAGTTTGATGTTAACAGCTATCCATTTCACAACTCTGCCGCATTAACGAGGCTCAATTTGAAAAACAAAGAGACATTTTAATGGAGATTTTATTTAAAACGAGCTTTGCAATATTCAGGCTATCATTGAAGCCCGTGAATATTTTGCGATGCTTTCAGGTCATGTTTAATACTCAGGCAATTTTTATAAATTATAAGAGCTCGCGAAAATATGTCAAAATTGCTCTGTGGGAATTTTAAATTTGGTTTTCATTGTAGCACAGAAGTGAATAATGTAAGAGGTAGTGTTCTGTTTGTCAGGTTTATATATTTTGTTAGTATTATGTTTTTTACTCATCAACATGCTAAAAACCTTCTGAATGTTTTAAGTGCTGATTGTATTTAAGATCTAAGATTTTTATTGCGATACTATTTATATTAGGTGTAAGTAAGGAACTCTAGTTCAAAACAACTTAGTCTAAAGTGGCTAACAGATTTGGATAAAATTTCGGCACTTACACACAGTTCATTGATCTCGATACTTTTATAAATTTAAACGCGGCCAAGCTATGGCCAAAATCTAATCCAGATACTAAATGGTATTTAATTAGTAGACTCATAGCAATTTTGGAGTACACATATGCCAACTGTTCCAACTCGCTGATTTTCGAATGGATTTTATGCCAATCCCGGTTTTACATTAAGCTGTGTATTATTCAGTGGAGCATTGTTTCATTCTGTGAATATTTTGTGGAATGTTTTGAGCATCCCGCTCTCGTGTTCATGTTTAATAATTTTGTTCAAATGTTCATCATTTGTATGATACTAGCTGTTTCCCTTTGTTTAAGCGACGTTGAGTATTGTCCATGGGCTTCCAGTGCCGATTTACTACTCGATTGCATTGTTATTTCAAAGGAATATTGCGTATAGGTACTAGTCCTTTAACTCTGAATCGCATCCAAAATATGTAATGTCGCCGTAGCCTTACCAGATGATACCACCAGACGCATTGCTTGACACACCTGAAGGATAAGTTTAAATGGTAAAATCTTTTATAAGACACAAATAAGAGTAGCCTCGGTGCCTTCCATCTTTCATCAAGTATATAGCCTAATTTATGTTGGTCACTAAAGTTCCCAGTTTTGAAAATGTATTCCCTGAAAGACAAATGAAAATTTTATAATTTATCCTATCCAAGCAAAGTTCAGTTAAAATTTTTATCATTCAGTCGTTAATGTGTTGAATGAAATTGTGTATTTACATATAAATCAGCGCTTTACAACTAATGAATACGTAATAGTGCAAAGTTGCAGACAGAGTAACGTTTCAAATGTGCTGTGCGGACGAAACTTGCCAGTGTTCATTGAAGACTTGTAAACGTCGAATAAAGCTAACTTTACGACCGTTGCCGTATTAATGAGGGACGGTTTTGTTGCCAAATTGACGGTTTATATCCCATTTCGTATACATTTTACGAACACCCTACTTCCTTATAGGGAAACTTTGAATATTTACAGTCGTTTTGATTATTGGTATTGGAGTTGTATGTTATTGTAATTATTTCATATTTTGGTCAGCGTTGTTTGCCTTGGTGGGAACATTGTTACCTTTCAAGTAAACAGTAAATTAGGGGTGACATTTCAAAAGATTTAAGAAAACAATGCTTTTTTATAGTATCCGTTTATTTCGGCCACATTGTATACATACAATTCGTTATAAATTCTAATTCGTATCAACATTGTATCCTTGTTAGTTTAATACAGTTGGAAACATTTTTTTACAATTTAACTCAAAACCTTTGCATGTTCTACGTAAAATAAAAGTTGCAAGATTCGCTTTACGAGTATCTACTTCTCCATTCATGGCTCTAGGATGTCAAATAAAATTTCGTCTTAATAGCGACTGCAGTAGTGTTGGCGAGAGCATGCTACCTACTTGCCGAAATTACGAATTCATAACGAATGTTGCAGTCTTAATAAGGATTTTTAATAAGCAGCTGCGATAGTCTAGTGGTTTGAATTTGGATTTTTTACGCTGACCTTCCAAGGTGTGAATTTTTTGAGGTTCTTAAGAAGTGCGTATTTGAATAGAAAGAAAGAAATCTTTAAAAAAGCTAAATAGTGAAAGACTCAAATGTCCAACCAAAAAAGATTTTCCAATCATTCAATGAATCTGCCATTGGCCAACATCACATAGCCTATATCTGAGAAGACCTGTACCTTGTAGTGGTATAATAATGCTTTAACAATTGATGATAGGCTGTAATGCTTCAATCTGAATCACGTACGCTATGTAGATGTACTTAAGTTGAAACATACAAGAGAAGTGGAGATCTTGGGGGATCAGTGTTAACAAAAGCAAATAATCTTGTCACTGATCGAGATACAGCACGGTCTGTTAGAATCTTTGATAGTAACCTTGATCGATTTAATTGATACGTTGCTTGATTTAGGACAGGGAGAGGTTGACACGTATTTTTTTGACAAATTTACCAACTGACTAGTTGCGAACGGGGGTGTTATAATTATATTAATCACAATGATTTATGAAGTTGTTATAATGATAATAGGTACATGATCCGAACGATAACAAAATAGTTAAGTTTGGTAGTTACCACAAAGCTCTTTGGCTACTGTAATTTTGAGACTCGTACCAGGACCTTTCTTGATTAATCTTAAAAATCCTTTTTATATAGGAATCTACAATTTTACATATAATTATTATTTACGAGTTTTTCATTGCTTTCTCTTCGTTCTCCCTCTTAAAGGTACTTTACTCCCATCCACCTTCATTGTTCGATTTTTTTTATAATAATTGTTTTAATCAATTTTTTAACTTATATTTGAAATTGTACCGTGTAATTGAAATTAAAATTTATCTTAGATAAGTTATAACTTTGTCGTAGGAATACTTAGCATGAAGAGTTGGTACATGATATAATTTACAAATTATATCACGATATTATTACAGTACAGGGCCACATATTAAACTTGTAACAAGTAAGTGTTAACTTTATAAAACGTCAGCGTTTCGCGGCGCCGGCGTCTTTGCTGGTGTCCTGACAAATTAGTTTTGGGAATACTTGTGCCTGGGTAATTAATACCGCGTCAACCGACGCCAAAAGTAAACTTCACTTCGCACTCCGTGTGCGTTAAACTTTTGCCATCAACCCCGTATCGTTTGTATCTATAATGTGTCGCTTTATCATGTAGACAGCTTTCATATTTCGCATTTATGCAACGTTGCTGTAATGAAAATATTTTACAGGAAACTGACATCGTTACGACTAGTAGGTACTTTAAAATATTTTTCCAAGTTTTATGAAAATGTAAATAAAATTTGTGAAAAGGCGACAATATTGCTGTTGTCTACGCGTTGGTACAAGAAAATAAAATGGAAGTGTCATACTGTGATTTCAAAGTTAATGCTTTTTCCTTGGATGCTTTATCAAATGTAGCAAAACTAAATTTCGTTTCCAAATCACTTGCCTACGTTAGTGTCCACCGAATCCAATCTTCGAATCGATCCAACCGATTTCAGCTTGACTTTGGGCAACTTGTTATTATACTATACACCTTTAATAGCACGACTTTTATATTGTCAACAGTTTAACGCAGCAAGTGGTCGCGTTAAAGGAGATAAGGCTGCAAGAGGAGGAGGGGGCGCCGTTCACGGCGATCCGGGAGGCGTCGCTGCTGAAGGAGCTGAAGCACGCGAACATCGTGACGTTGCACGACATCGTGCACACGCGCGAGACGCTCACCTTCGTGTTCGAGTTTGTGGTGAGTGACGTCACTATGTCCTTTTTTTGTTCCCGACGGGCAAACCATAATAAGGTAACCGTCGACGTGGGAGCGACGCTAGGTTATGTGGGGGTCCTTACCCATTAAAACCCCACTGGTGGTCGCCCGTGGCACTGCAAGATGACTCCGGAATCTCCAAGAAACGCAAACAGAGGCATCTGAGCGCCTTGCCCCGTCGAGCTCGACCCAAGGGTAGAAATAGAACTTCAAACATAAAATCTATTTGTCTAACAATAAAACGGTACAAAAACGACGAAGCTCAGGTCTATGTTATTTGTTGTAAATTCCGAAAAGTGTGATCGTTGAGCGTGTGTAGAGTTAAATATGAAACCGCTATAATACGCCGGTTTTATGTCTTTACCCCTAAACGTTTTACTACTATTGGAAGTACTTCGGCCACCGCAATTTTCCACAAAGTGTTTCTCTATGGTAATTTTGTGACTAATTTTATTTGTTTTCTATTTAATGTTGTCTATTTGAAAAATATACCAAATTACAACTAACCGTCATGCTTTTTTGCAGGTAAGCACTTAAGTATAAAATATGTCTGTTTATAATTACTGATATCTATGTTATTTCTATTGACCTATTTGTACTGTCATTGTATCTTGCAAACAATTTCTGACCGAAGTGTATGTAAATATTTCTCTATAATGTTTTTTTTTTCATATAATAAAAAAGATTCGGACGAATTGTAAACCTCCTCCTTTTTGGAAGTCGATTAAAAATAGATATGTATGCTAACATATTCTTTTTGTTACCTAATGAAATCTGTTTCTTAATTTTATATTATACGAGTATCTTTGAAAGACTCAATATAATTAAAACTTCTCTCCCCGTGTTAATATTTCATTAATTTCATAAATCTGTTTTATAATATTCTGCGAGTCATACGTTAATGATTATAATTTATTATAATCCACTAATGAGAATGTAGGTCGGTGGTTCTTCAATAAATGCGTATCATATTGTTAATTATGAAATGGATTCCTAAGGGAGAAAAGGTCATAGTTCCAATGTTTGTTATTACTCTGAATATCCGTCATTTTCGTATTTTTAAACGAGAGAGTCTCATTTTTATAATATGGTGCTAATGCTTATAAATCCTTGAACTTCTATCTTTCAGTCATGAAGTCAGTAATTATTATGATTAAATATTTTCCAACTTGAGTTCATGTACCAACAATAATTGTTAAATTATTCACAAATTACTAATTATCTTTAAACAACATTGTAATTATAATTGCCATGCCAGTG
>DWOA01000047.1:0-11993 GCA_018250715.1 Telegonus anausis annetta | reverse complement strand
GTCCTCTCCATCTAAATTTACGGCATGAGATAGTAATAATATTAAATAAATAATTAACAAAAAAAACCTCTCCTTTTTAAACATATTTATAATCAACAATTCCTCAAGTCCTACGCTAAGTCCAAAGTATAGTTACTTGAAATTACGTTCGAAATCTTAGTAATTAAAATTGAGTTGTTTTTATATTAAATTATTACTTATCTACAGAACACGACTATTTCAGAGTTAAATAGTATAGCTATAACACCTCCTAAGAGATAGATCACTTAGCACTGTAGAATATGGCTATATTAACATGTAATTTGATTTAACTGGTTAACCTTTACAAAATGGTTGCGCAAAACGTGTGCTGAAGTTAATGTTACTTCTATTGCATTTCTGAACTCGGTTTTAGGTGAGTACGTGACATTTGTGCGAAAATATATTAAAAATAAAATGTTCAAGCACTGAGTTTCTTGAACTGCTGCTAGCTGGAATTAAATAAGCATTTCCTAATATATTGGGTTTGTTACTTATTGTTCCTTTCTATTTGGTTTTTTTATTTTACTATTATTTTCATCTCCATCATCATTTGTGCTCCACTGTGCAAAGACTTCCTAGCACATGAAGGGTGTACAGTATAGTCTACTTCGCTAGACAAGGGTTAACGCACTTCGTTTCAAAACTATCAGACATGAGTCTTATCGCAAAGTTTAGCAACTACAACCGTTAAAGCAAATTATAACTAATTTCTAAGATCCAAATAACTTAGAAAAATGCCGAGGTTCAAACTACAGTCAAATTAGATACCTAATACCAACTAGGTTCGCACTACATAAGCTTTAGCTTTTAGTACCCAACAACTAATAAAATACGACAGCGCACGTGCGCCATCTGGACGTTAGCGCTAGAGCCGGTCGAGAGACATCTCTCGAGAGTCTCGACTCTCGACGTTACACGCATGATAACACGCGCGTTGTTGAGCTTGAAGTAGGTTTATATATTTTTATACTTTTTTGGCCTTACGCGTACTTGGTCACGAACGCTCCGATTTCAGTCTGTCTTCTATACAAATAATAAAACTGAAGTGTCTGTTTGTGATGTCAAAATGGCATCTTTTTACTTAATGCATATGAAAGTATACATGGTACTATAACAAAAATGTAATTATAAAAAAATGTCTCTCTGTCTGTTTGGCTGAGGTAACTACGCTTTAAAAAATCATAAGTACACCGCTAGCATGCTTTTATCTTGGTCAATACGGGTCCTCTCGCAAGGATTGACCAATTGTATCATGCGACATACTCCGAATTTAATGTATCTGTCTTCATTGGCAACATTATAAAACACTAGCTGTTGCCTACGGTTTCACCCGCGGTGAAAATAAATTATATATAATACTTCAAGCATATACCTTAATCAGCATAGAAAACTATCTTTGATGTGAAAACAAGCGCATACTTCAGTAATTTAAAACTATATTTTTATAAATTGTAGCTGATGTGTTATTCTGGGTCTTCAGCTACCTACATATGAAATTTCATCGAAATCGGTTCAATAGTATTTGCGTGAAAGAATAACAAACATCCATACATACTCACAAACTTTCGCATTTATAATATTAATAGGATTAACATACCGTCTATTTGAATGGCATATACGAGAAGCGCATAAGTACCTACAACTTAAATAACGAATGTATCGTTCGGATGGATCAAATAAGAATATCTGCCAAAAAAACTAGAATAAGAAGCAAATATGTCTAGAAGTATACTACCTAATGGTATCCCTATCATTTATACGTTTAGTAATTCAGAAAGAAGTGAACAAAATTTCCAACAAGTAACATTGTAATAACTTTATCAATCAATCACAGTGACCTTTTACGTTCCGTGACGTTTTACTAAAACCTTAATCGATAATCTGATTTACGTCGGAAGTTACTACTATAAGTATAATACCAAAATGAAATGTAAGATTGTCAGAATTTAATTTAAATTTTGAAGACCATACTTCATACGGTTCCTGCTTCGTATATTTTGTATAGTATTTTGATATTAGCTACTATTAATTCCTAAATATCACAGGAGTAAAAAATAATCAGACAAAAGACAACATAAATATATTATGTATGTTCCGAAAAATTCTTTAATCCATTAGAAGTTCCATTCTATGAACTAACTCAATTTCTTTGTAGTCTACCGTTTCACGCTTGTCCTGGGCGACAAACCATGGCCTAAAATCTTCTAAATCTGAGAGGAGACCCGTGCTCAACAGTGAGTCAGTAATGGGTTGACAAGGACTCAGTTTGTATAAAATTAGGTATACAAAAGTATTACAATATTTTTCCTACATAAAACTTAGCTTCTACAAATACGAGTTTCTTATTTGGATCTCCACGCGTGCAGCGACCACTTAACAGCACGCGGAAAACCTAATTCAGTTAGCGTAGCTCGAAATTCTGTAAACGAAAAGTCCACAAAATATTTCACCACGAAATGACAGCTCAAACGCGATTACGCCGGCTCCGATCAGCAAACTTCACACTCACGTACGTTTCCCAAACTCCACCGCAGAGGTCTAATGAAATTTATTCCTGTTTCTCAAGTTCTCGACCATTACCGACTTTCGTGAGCAGGTACGTACTAATCTTCTTAATTCCCGCTAAGCAACGACAAATACCCGACAAAGGATTGTGGTAGCATAAATAATAAGGGTGTATTCGCAGTGTTTTACAGGATGCTAAATTTGTGTACGCAGTTGCTTAAGTTGATTTGAATTTAATGCTTTTATACTCGCGACATTTTGTAATGGTTTTACTTCAACTCATGCAATATTATAGGTACATTTCCATTTTTTTATGATTTGTAAGTAGCAAACGACCAGTCCAATTCATGTCAAGTGGCCACTGATACCTGTGGACATCTATAATCAACCCCAGATAAGATCAGAGTCGTACTTAAGGTTGAATACAAATGCATCACTACCCATGAGGACTAAGTTGGAAGCCTCGGATAAGTATATCTCCCTTACCACACCCTTCAGACCAGCACACACCAGCACTTGACACTGCTATTATTGGGCAGAAACAGGTGATCAATTCTAATTAGAACATTATAGTGAAATCAGAGAGGGTTTTTCAGTTATGGGAAGTTTGATAAATTGTAGGACAAATATAGTTAAATTAGGGACGTACCGCCACCATATCACTTTCTAGCGTGAAGCAACTTTTGCGTTTTGGTTTAGGGATATGGATCTGGCTCATTAACGTCATTGTGATGTTAATGAGGAATTGGTAATGTATCTATGATCAGCTTTAGTTAGAACGCCTTTTCTGTGTGGAGTTGACATATTCCTGGACTGCAGGACTAATTGCCATCAGATAAACTGCGTTCCGTTTGCTACTTCAATGTTATAAAATATGTTCAGATTTCTAGTCCAAAGGAAAAGAACAAGCATCGCTCAGTTTGCTTGCTGTGAGCTTGTGGTAATAAACTTGTGTCTGACACTTGGATAGACATCCAGGAGCTTATAAAAGTAGACAATTATCGAAACCCAAAGATTGATGAACGCCACATCTTAAACAATTTAGCCAGAAATAAATCAGTCAAATGTTTCTAAACAAAGGAAATAATCCAAAAGTTTCCAAGCAAAGGATACGGTGATAAAATTACGCTCAATTTATTCTCCGAAACGGTTGTTCGCCACACCCGCGACCGTTTCCACGGAGAAGTCCGACTACCAAGTAAGGAAACGACAACTTAAATTTTAGCTTAAATGAGCACGTATCTGCATTTTCTTGGATGTTTTCTTTAATTTTTGTTACGGCAAAATTAATATATATTAATTAGGTATATTTATTGATAATGAATTATATTGGATACCTAAAACTATAAGTATATTTTGAATGCTTATACAGTATAAACTTTTAACAAAGAATCGCTTACAATTTAAGTAGGTAATTTAAAAGCGTGTGATATTAGTGTAACAATTTACAGTGCATTCGTTCAAATTATCAAGTACACATATAATTTCAGTTATTCTTTTAAACTGACAGAAAATGTAGTTAACATATAAGTGGTAAATCCGGATTATAATGTACTAAAACTTCGCTAGAAATCAAAGCATCCTTTACCTCTTGAAAGGCAGTCTCGCAATCGTCGGTCCATATAAACTTTTCTCTTTTTTTAAGTAAATAATATAAGGGATATAGTAACATCGTAATATTCTTAATAAATTTTCCATAATACATAACCATGCCTATAAAAGCTCGTAATTCCGTCACTGTAGCTGGCCGTGGTACTAAACGAATTGCCTCTACTTTTTCTGGGTTTGAACGAATACCTTCCTTATCGATTACATGTCCTAAATATGTAACAGATTCTGCAAAGAAAGTACACTTCTCTTTTTTTATTTTTAACCCGTAACGTTGTAACCTGTCCAATACCATATACAACGTCTCTAAATGTTCTTCGTCATTTTTACCCGTTAAAATAATATCATCTAAAAATACTCCTACTCTAGGTATATTACTAAAAAGCTGCTCTATCATCCTTTGAAAAATTCCCGGGCTTGAAGAAAGTCCGTAAATTAACCTATTATATTGGAATAATCCTTTATGGGTGTTAATTACAGTATACTTCCTAGAAGATTCATCAATTACTAACTGTGCATATGCCTGTGATAAATCTAATTTAGTGAATTTATCTCCTCCTTGCAATTTGATCAACAAATCTTCCATCCTTGGTAAAGGAAAACGATTTACCTCTAGACATCTGTTTAAAGTTAATTTATAGTCTCCACAAATTCTGATTGTACCGTCAGGTTTTACAACAGGTACAATTGGTGTAGCCCATTCTGATGTTTCCACTGGAGTAATGATATCATCCTTAATAAGTTGTTGAAGGGCTTTCTCGACAGGTTCACGTAATGCATGCGCCAGCGGCCGTGCACGCATAAATACAGGTGTAGCATCTGGACGTACTCGTAAAGTTACATCCCCACCTGTATATAGGCCCAAGCCTTCTGAAAATACTTCTTTATATCTGGAATGTATATATCTCATATCAAAAGAACTATTAGACTTTATATTATTACAAGTCAACTCCTTAAACTTAATATTAAGTTCGTATAACCATTCCCTCCCTAATAAGGGTTTCTTTCCATTATTTAAAACATACATGTCTAAA
This sequence comes from Telegonus anausis annetta, assembly GCA_018250715.1. Classification (NCBI taxonomy): domain Eukaryota; kingdom Metazoa; phylum Arthropoda; class Insecta; order Lepidoptera; family Hesperiidae; genus Telegonus; species Telegonus anausis. The sequence goes on along the minus strand of DWOA01000047.1, from coordinate 6,825 downwards.
TATTTACATTTATCTTTAAATGTTACTAATGGTCTAATTTTCCCTAATGGAGTAACTTTTTCGCCCGTATAATAGCACATTGTTAAATTACTTTCTTGAATAGATAAATTGACAAACATCTCTTTATACAAATCATAACTAATACAAGATATGGCACTTCCTGTGTCTACTTCCATATCTAACACTTTATTATCTACCTTAACTGCTAACATAAATGGTTCATAAAATTTAATATTGTATACATTCAAAGTATTAAGACTAACCTCGTAGAAATCTAATTGCCTTCCTCCGTGGGAAACATCGTCATGTACTTCGTTATTGAATATTCCTCGTGAAAAAGTTTTCATATTTGGACACATTTTTTTAAGATGTCCCTTCTTATTGCATACCCTACATACGTAATTTCTAAATTTGCATGTAGTAGTCCCATGTTGTCGACCACATACACTGCAAACTATTTGGTTGTCTCGCGGTTCCATCCATCCGTGAATCTTTCGTCCAGCTTCACAGACGCCTGCGGTTGATGTCCCACGAACTTCACCTGCATCAGTGCTATATCTGCTGCTTGTGCCATAAACATTTTGCACATTTCTTCCAAATGATTTTGAAGGTTTTTTGTACTCTGAGCCTCCATAATGACACGACGACTCTATTGATGTCTTATGTAACTCGATAGGACATTTAACTACGGCTGCATTCTTTTCCGCCGCTTCTATAGCCACCGCTAATTTATAAGCTTTTTCAAAAGATAATTCTTCCTCGACAAAAAGCCTCTGTCTCATTGTTTCACTACTTAAGCCGCAAACAAACTGATCTCTCAGACTATCTTCCAACCAGGTTCCGAATGTACATCCTTTGGACAACTTTTTAAGCTCTGCCACATACTCAGCTATAGTTTCACTACTGGCCTGTTTCCTATTACGGAACTTATAGCGCTCTGCCAATAAACTGGGTTTTGGTTGTAAGTGATTTTGCATTATTTGAATCAACTCTGAGTATTTTTTACTTGCAGGCTTGTCTGGCGTACAGAGTGTAACTAAGAGTTCATAACTCTGCGCTCCCATTAAAGTTACTAACATTGGAACTTTATGCACTTCTTTAATATTATTTACAATAAAATATTGTTCCAATCTTTCTATGTACATACCCCAGTCGTCATTCTGAATATCAAAATTTCCTATTTTTCCAACAGCCATATTTAAGCACTATAATTGCAATTATTCTTACAAATCCATCCTCGTCGCCAATTGATAAATATGCAATAAATAGTGTTCAGGAATAAATAATAATACTTTGTAGGAAACAAACATAATATATTAAACTCAAATTCATGACAACAATGACAACCAATTTCTTCTTTAAAAATATAATAAGTAAACATACATAACATCCCTACACTTAATCTGTTACGGTACAGGATCACCAAAGCGTACTACCGGTTTAATATTTCGTCTCGGCCTAGCACTCTCCATAGGCATGCTTGAACCCTGAACAGGCGAGTTAGTGCCCAACTGATTGGTTGGCTGTTCAAGGTTCACTGTAATTTGTGGAGAAGCAAGCCAAACACGACTGCGGGAGTTAAACGGTGGAGCACAAATCTCCGATGTTGTACCCGGTATTCGCAATTTAATTTGGTCTATATGTCTCTTAATTTCTAAACCATCTTTCCTACATATCAAGAAATTTCGAGACCCTAAATATTTATTTATCTCACCTTTAACCCATCTATCGACCCCACTATACTCTCTTGTCCAAACTTTATCCCCAATCTGAAACCTTCTACTATTACCACCTACAAATACCCTTTCCTCTTGTTCAACTTGTAGTGGACGCTCTTCCAGCTCATTCTTTTTTAGACAATCCAAGCGAGTTCGAAGTCTTCGTCCTTGCAATAGAATTGCAGGACTCTCCCCCGTCATACTCTGGGGTGTATTTCTATAAGTTAGTAAATATGATTGCAATGCTTTATCGCCGTCCTGATTATCACGTATTGCTTTCTTCAGAGCTATTTTACATAGTTTCACTGCTCCTTCTGCAGCTCCATTTGATGACGGATGATAAACTGGACTAAAAATGTGTTTTATACCGTTATTTTCCATAAATAATGCTATCTCTCTACTTGTAAACGGCGGCCCATTATCCGAAACTACACATTTCGGTAATCCAAAACGAGCAAATATCTCTCTTAATACTTTAATAATTGACCATGCATTTGATTTTCCGACTTGAACGGCTTCGATCCATTTGCTTGTGGAATCAATTAATATGAAATAAATTTTACCTTTTAGAGGCCCCAAGAAATCCATATGTAAACGACTCCACGGTTCAACAATATGTGGCCAAGGTTGAGGCGGTGCTTTCGGAGGTGCTGGAGATTCCTTCACACACGTCTCACATTGCTTGCATACTCTCTCAATGTCTCCATCAATACCAGGCCACCATACGAAACTTCTTGCAATCGCTTTCATCTTAACTATACCCATATGCCCTGTGTGTAACTCTTGTAATATCTTTTTATGAAACAATCTTGGTATCACCATTCTGTACCCCCACATTACACAACCTGCTTCAAAGTATAATTCATTTTTCTTTAAATAAAATGGTTTCAGCTCTGGTTCAGAACAATGAGATGGCCAACCTGACTGTAGATAGCTTATCACTTTATTTAGTAATGGGTCATCTACTACCGCTTGCGATACTTCATTATGAGAAACTGGCAAAAAATTGTTTACAAAATTTACATAAGTCACTTCATTATTTTTACAAAATTGAGTACTTAACGGAAGTCTGGACAACGCATCAGCACTGTTTTCATCTGACTTTACATATTGAATATCATAATCATATCCAGATAAAATCACCGCCCACCTTTGCATACGCGTCGCTGCCATAATCGGTATTCCTGCTTTAGGACCCAAAATTGCAACTAACGGTTTATGGTCAGTACGAAGGAGAAATTTCCGACCATATAAGTATTGATGAAATTTTTTTATGCCAAAAATAATTGCTAACGCTTCTCGATCAATCTGAGAGTAAGCCCGTTCTGCTACACTCAAAACCCGCGACGCGTAAGCTATCGGACGTTCGAGACCGTTGGGCATCATGTGTGATACCACTGCCCCTACGCCAACACTACTGGCATCTGATGTAAAAATAAGTGGTAAATCCGGATTATAATGTACTAAAACTTCGCTAGAAATCAAAGCATCCTTTACCTCTTGAAAGGCAGTCTCGCAATCGTCGGTCCATATAAACTTTTCTCTTTTTTTAAGTAAATAATATAAGGGATATAGTAACATCGTAATATTCTTAATAAATTTTCCATAATACATAACCATGCCTATAAAAGCTCGTAATTCCGTCACTGTAGCTGGCCGTGGTACTAAACGAATTGCCTCTACTTTTTCTGGGTTTGAACGAATACCTTCCTTATCGATTACATGTCCTAAATATGTAACAGATTCTGCAAAGAAAGTACACTTCTCTTTTTTTATTTTTAACCCGTAACGTTGTAACCTGTCCAATACCATATACAACGTCTCTAAATGTTCTTCGTCATTTTTACCCGTTAAAATAATATCATCTAAAAATACTCCTACTCTAGGTATATTACTAAAAAGCTGCTCTATCATCCTTTGAAAAATTCCCGGGCTTGAAGAAAGTCCGTAAATTAACCTATTATATTGGAATAATCCTTTATGGGTGTTAATTACAGTATACTTCCTAGAAGATTCATCAATTACTAACTGTGCATATGCCTGTGATAAATCTAATTTAGTGAATTTATCTCCTCCTTGCAATTTGATCAACAAATCTTCCATCCTTGGTAAAGGAAAACGATTTACCTCTAGACATCTGTTTAAAGTTAATTTATAGTCTCCACAAATTCTGATTGTACCGTCAGGTTTTACAACAGGTACAATTGGTGTAGCCCATTCTGATGTTTCCACTGGAGTAATGATATCATCCTTAATAAGTTGTTGAAGGGCTTTCTCGACAGGTTCACGTAATGCATGCGCCAGCGGCCGTGCACGCATAAATACAGGTGTAGCATCTGGACGTACTCGTAAAGTTACATCCCCACCTGTATATAGGCCCAAGCCTTCTGAAAATACTTCTTTATATCTGGAATGTATATATCTCATATCAAAAGAACTATTAGACTTTATATTATTACAAGTCAACTCCTTAAACTTAATATTAAGTTCGTATAACCATTCCCTCCCTAATAAGGGTTTCTTTCCATTATTTAAAACATACATGTCTAAATATTTACATTTATCTTTAAATGTTACTAATGGTCTAATTTTCCCTAATGGAGTAACTTTTTCGCCCGTATAATAGCACATTGTTAAATTACTTTCTTGAATAGATAAATTGACAAACATCTCTTTATACAAATCATAACTAATACAAGATATGGCACTTCCTGTGTCTACTTCCATATCTAACACTTTATTATCTACCTTAACTGCTAACATAAATGGTTCATAAAATTTAATATTGTATACATTCAAAGTATTAAGACTAACCTCGTAGAAATCTAATTGCCTTCCTCCGTGGGAAACATCGTCATGTACTTCGTTATTGAATATTCCTCGTGAAAAAGTTTTCATATTTGGACACATTTTTTTAAGATGTCCCTTCTTATTGCATACCCTACATACGTAATTTCTAAATTTGCATGTAGTAGTCCCATGTTGTCGACCACATACACTGCAAACTATTTGGTTGTCTCGCGGTTCCATCCATCCGTGAATCTTTCGTCCAGCTTCACAGACGCCTGCGGTTGATGTCCCACGAACTTCACCTGCATCAGTGCTATATCTGCTGCTTGTGCCATAAACATTTTGCACATTTCTTCCAAATGATTTTGAAGGTTTTTTGTACTCTGAGCCTCCATAATGACACGACGACTCTATTGATGTCTTATGTAACTCGATAGGACATTTAACTACGGCTGCATTCTTTTCCGCCGCTTCTATAGCCACCGCTAATTTATAAGCTTTTTCAAAAGATAATTCTTCCTCGACAAAAAGCCTCTGTCTCATTGTTTCACTACTTAAGCCGCAAACAAACTGATCTCTCAGACTATCTTCCAACCAGGTTCCGAATGTACATCCTTTGGACAACTTTTTAAGCTCTGCCACATACTCAGCTATAGTTTCACTACTGGCCTGTTTCCTATTACGGAACTTATAGCGCTCTGCCAATAAACTGGGTTTTGGTTGTAAGTGATTTTGCATTATTTGAATCAACTCTGAGTATTTTTTACTTGCAGGCTTGTCTGGCGTACAGAGTGTAACTAAGAGTTCATAACTCTGCGCTCCCATTAAAGTTACTAACATTGGAACTTTATGCACTTCTTTAATATTATTTACAATAAAATATTGTTCCAATCTTTCTATGTACATACCCCAGTCGTCATTCTGAATATCAAAATTTCCTATTTTTCCAACAGCCATATTTAAGCACTATAATTGCAATTATTCTTACAAATCCATCCTCGTCGCCAATTGATAAATATGCAATAAATAGTGTTCAGGAATAAATAATAATACTTTGTAGGAAACAAACATAATATATTAAACTCAAATTCATGACAACAATGACAACCAATTTCTTCTTTAAAAATATAAATAAGTAAACATACATAACAGTATAGAGGTGCATATTTTTGATTCACAGCAATTATGCGTAGTGGCAGCGTCGATATGTTGTATTACTAACTTTAAACGCTATTTCTACGCCGGTGGCTCTTAAAAGGAACATTCAACAGCACGGAGTACCCGTACAGTATTTAAGACCTACGTAAATAAGTTCTCGAAGAATGCAACGCTAAGCTTCAGCACAAAGGGCAGCCGGTTCAGCTGACGCTAAGCCTCTTACAGTTGTTTACTTCGGTTCGTGCCAGTGTTGCTAGCACGCGGGCGTTTTGTTCGTTAGCTACGTATTGGCAACACTGTTAATACTTTTTTGTCGCTCGCCGCGCTGGCAACATTTATGGTTCAGCTCGAAACTATTTCTTAAATTTAATATATTATTTGCTTCCAGAATTAATGTAAAATTGAAAATGAGAAATAAACGAAAGAAAAGGTCAACGATTTCATGCGAAGATATATAAAAATATAATATATTAGAAGATTTTTAATATTTCGTATTTTTTTAAATTAAATTCGCATCAGTAAGTAGAAATTGATTTTTATATTTATTTACAGTGACCTTCTAGGTATAATTCTTTCTGTTTCTGTAGAATAACTAAAGATGACTCTTTAGTTATTCTATACGATTTTAGTATCACCTAGCCCAACGTCACTCTGACGGAGTCCCGGTTACAACTTTAGCCAGGCAGGCAGACAATAATGAATTCAGATTCCAATTTTTGTTCTGGATGATATATAACTCACATGACCATAACCATGGGTTCTTTGAGAGAAGGAAACAGAGTATTATCTAAAAAGTATCATTACAAACCATTAATAAAAATGTGGCCCTATCGCCCCAGGCCACTCACGCGCATATTAAACTGTATCACCTATCTGATGAGCCCACTCATTGCCATAACAATGCAAAACAAAGGCGTGAGGTAAGCCATCGTGCGTTGAAGAAGACATTTCGCTAGTAACTACTTGCAAGCGCTTGTTTGTGGGCGGCGGTAACGATTCGTTGGGTGTGGTGCAAGTTATAAGATTAGGTTTTTTTTATAATACTGAGGTGGACTGCATGGTCGTTTGTAGTAAACCACCACCAGTCCACCTGATGGTAAGTGGCCACTGCCGCCCATGGACATTTACTATCAACCCCAGATAAGACCAACAGTCTTAC
>DWOA01000046.1:0-12002 GCA_018250715.1 Telegonus anausis annetta | reverse complement strand
TTATAATATTAAAATTTAGTAAAAGTAATCAGTATTTTGGTGTATACTGCATCCCCCGTCTGTAGCTTATGTAACTGGCGCAGTCGGAAAACGATATCTAAAGAATAGGCTTGTAGGCCTATTTCGGATATCTAGAACCTACGGAGCTTCAGACCAGGAGGAGTATCCAGACATTGATACAGCAGGGATACCAAAATGCGCATGTGAGTACTATAGAATCGGTCTATTGTGGCTCTCCTTTTTACTCCATCCTTAAGTAATTTTTATTCCTTTGGTTTTTGTGTATGTAGAGTTAATTTTTTTGTTTTTATTAAGGTGTGAAATTAGTTAGGCAAAATTTTTCATCCAAGGCAATCATCCCCTAGGTTAGACAAAAATAAAAGAAATCGGGTATTAGACTCTGGTAGAGATCTATATAATTCAAATATGGAAAAATCTAATTTAGATAATATTTTTAAGGCTTTACAGCTATTGCCAGAGTTTGACGGAAACTGTCACGTTCTCACAAGATTTGTAAATTTATGCGATCAGATAGTTAAGTCTTATATGAATGCTGAACCCGGACATGAAATGGAGAACCTAGCAGTGTTAAACGGTATACTAAATAAAATAACAGGGTCCGCAGCATGTTTAATTAATTCAAACGGTATTCCAGATAGTTGGGATGGTATTCGTTCCTCGTTAGTCAATAATTTTGCTGATCACCGGGATGAAACCTCCCTTTATAATGATTTGGCTCTTTTGAGCCAAGGGTCAGGGTCACCACAAGACTTATACAATAAGTGTCAAAATTTATTCGCTACAATAATGACTTATATAACTTTACACGAAGAATTAGCAACTACAATTGAATCTAAGAGATCTTTATACAAAAAATTAACCCTGCAAGCTTTTGTGCGAGGGCTAAAAGACCCATTAGGATTTCGTATACGGTGTATGCGACCAGAAACAATTGAACAGGCTTTAAAATTTGTTCAGGAAGAGCTAAATACCATATACTTACAAGAAAGAAACGAAAAATTCATTGGAAAAACAAAAAATCCGTATGTTCAGCCCCAATCTTTATTATATACAAACTCTAATGTAATGCCATTTCCTCAAAGCGGTTTTACTATACGTAGTTCACCCCGACAAGCGATACACCAGCATACACAGCATCAACACACTCTACCTTTGTGGAGACCCAACCAAGTCCCTCATCAAGGAGGCCCTAGCCTTACGCAACCAATGTTTAGTGCACCAGCTTCAAATTATAGAGCTTATAATGATGCCTTCAGGATGCCACATAAAAATCCAGTTCAGGGCGCTTTTACAGCCACTAAAACGCAGCCAATGAGTGGAGTAAGTCATTACGTTGCAAAATCACTACCAAAATCTCTTAGAGGTCATGATTGGTCAAAATTGGGAAATCCACCACCTACTAACTATTTTAAAGGTAGGGAAATTAATTTTAATGAATTTTGTGATGAACCATACTTACCTCCTTTTAATTATTCAGATGGTTATAGCTATTGTGGAGGATATCCGCATAATGTTCCACAGCATGCTGAAATGTTGCATGGATATCCTTATAATGTTCATAATGTACAAGAATCATTTTGTACCGATTTACCACAACACGGCGAGATCGAGGAAGTCCAACAAGACCTTCCTTCTTCTTCTAATACAGAAAATTTTCAAGAAAGTCCGAACTCAGACGCATTAGGATAGAAATGAATCTGCAGACTCAGCGTATGTTACCGTATATCGAAATTTTGGATCCCCCCTTAAAACTACTGATCGACACGGGAGCAAATCAATCCGTTATAAGCCCTTATGCTGTTCAAAGGTTCTACTCAAATATCCCTTGTAATTATGAACCATTCGAGATTACAAATTATCATGGTACAAGCCAACATAATTATTCTATAACAATTCCTACATTTTCAGAGCTTCGCGAGACGGATAATATACGTTTATTCATTTATAATTTTCATGATTATTTCGACGGACTTATAGGGTACGACTTATTAAAAAGATGGGAGTCGAATATTAACTTAAAAGATAAGATCTTAATAACTCGCAATGCGACCAATCCAATTCAATTATATCATTCTAGAAACCGTAATTTATATGAAAATATTATACCAGCTAATTCATCTAAAATATTAAAAGTTCCAATTAGTCTTAGAGACGGTGATGTATTTATTCCGGAGCAGATTGTTTCAAACTGTACAATTCGTGAGTGTTTAACTAAAGTAAATGATAGTCGCGGTGTCATAGAAGTATATAATCATTCAAATAACGATGTATTTTTTTCGATGGACCGTCCACTTTGTGCCGAACTGTTTAATATGGAGTGCAAACAGAATACACAACTCCAGGATCCTAGTTCACGCATTAATGAAGTGTTATCCCGTTTAAGAACTGATCATTTAAATCCTGAGGAACGCGCCAATTTAGAGACGTTATGTAGTCAATATGCAGATATATTTTATATTGATGGCGAATCCCTTACTTTTAGTAACAAAACTAAACATAAAATCCGTACTACAGATGACCTTCCAGTTTATACAAAAAGTTATAGATACCCGTTCATTCATCGGCAAGAAGTTAAGGATCAGATAACTAAAATGCTCCAACAAAATATAATTCGACCTTCAGAGTCTGCATGGAGCTCCCCTATCTGGGTAGTTCCCAAAAAATCAGATGCTTCGGGTAAACCGAAATGGAGGTTAGTAGTCGATTTTAGAAAACTCAATCAAAAGACCATCGACGACAAGTATCCAATACCTAACATAAGTGATGTATTAGATAAACTTGGTAAATGCAATTACTTTTCAACTTTAGATCTTGCCAGCGGATTTTACCAAATTGAAATGAATCCCGAAGATATACCTAAGACCGCATTTAATATAGAGCACGGACATTTTGAGTTTTTGCGTATGCCGATGGGGCTTAAGAACGCGCCATCAACCTTCCAAAGAGTGATGGATGATGTACTTAAAGATCTTCAGAATCGAATTTGTCTAGTATATCTCGACGATATCATTGTCTTTAGTGTTTCCCTACAGGAACATATTGTGAATTTAAGTAAAGTTTTTGAAAAGCTTAGAGATTCTAACTTTAAAATTCAGTTAGATAAATCGGAGTTTATGAAATTGGAAACATCTTACTTAGGCCATATTATTAGCAAAGATGGCATTAGACCAAATCCGGAAAAAATAACCGCCATTCAAAAATTTCCAATTCCAAAATCTGCTACTGAAATAAAACGCTTTTTGGGATTATTAGGTTACTACCGAAAGTTTATCCCGGATTTTGCAAGAATTACAAAACCTATGACGCAATGTCTTAAGAAAGGATCAAAAATTAAGTTAGATGACACAAATTATATAAATTGCTTCGAAATTTGTAAAAAAATATTAATGAATGATCCAATATTGCAATACCCAGACTTCTCGAAAGAATTTATACTTACTACTGATGCCTCAAACGTAGCCATAGGCGCCGTTCTTTCCCAGGGACCCCTTGGATCCGATAAACCTATTGCTTACGCGTCACGAACTTTAAACACAAGTGAAATTAATTACAGCACCATAGAAAAAGAGCTTTTAGCTATTGTGTGGGCAACTAAATATTTCCGCCCGTACATATACGGTCGTAATTTCAAAATTATCACTGATCATAGACCTTTACAATGGATCATGAGTATCAAAGATCCGAGTTCTAGATTGACACGATGGAGGTTAAAACTGAGTGAATATAATTACACGATAGTCTATAAACCTGGAAAATCTAACACCAATGCCGATGCTCTTTCACGAATAAGAATTAACAATGAAGACATTAGTTCACTTGCTGTAAATCCGTCTGTAAGAAGGCGCCATTCTCATTCATCTACCATTACTGTCAATTCTAGTTCTACTCTTACAGCTAGCTCTAGTTCTACTCTTACAGCCAACAATTCTAGTTCCACTAACACAGTTCATACTAGTCAAGAAAACCCGATTTTAGAGATTCCAATATTAGATACTCCACTAAATAGATTCACAAACCAAATTTGCTTTGTTATAGTTAATGGTAACAAAAAAAAAGCATCTGTCACTAAACCTTTTGACACTCACACAAGAACTACTATTCATTTATCGGAATCTTCATTTGAGAATGATGTAGAAAACGCTATTAAAGATTTTGTAAACCCAAAAGTTAAAACAGGTCTTATTGTCCATCCTCCATCTGCTATGTACGAAATTATTCCCATAATTCAAAGACAATTCAAAAGTTCTGCCATGAATTTAGTGTTTACAAAAACGGAAGTAGAAAATGTAAAAGAATATCTGGAACAACAAGTACTTATAAAGAATTATCATGATGGTAAAACCAACCACCGTGGAATTAACGAAACTTATTTAGCTTTATCTCGACGATATTACTGGCCAAAGATGAAAGATCAAATCTCAAAGTACATTCATGAATGTAACATCTGCGGCCAGGCTAAATACGATCGAAATCCAATTAAACAAAAATTTCATGTTGTACCACCACCTACAAAACCCTTTGATATTATTCATGTAGATCTTTTTACTGCAGAAAATGATAAATATCTTACTGCAGTTGATGCGTTCTCCAAATATGGTCAAGCATATTTACTAAAGGATGGAACAGCATTGAGTGTAGTTCAGGCTCTACTTCAGTTTTTCACTCATCATGGCATACCTTTGACAATAGTTACAGATCAGGGACCAGAGTTTACCAATCAAGTATTTCTTGAATTTATTAGACTTCACAAAATGCAGCACCATAAGATCCTTGCCCATGCTCCGAACGAGAACGGAATAGTAGAACGTTTTCACTCAACCATTTTGGAACATTTGAGAATATTAAAACTTGAACACCCAACCGAATGTGTCAAAAATCTTATGCCTTATGCCATTCTGGGGTATAATAGTTCTATTCACAGTTTTACCAACTGCCGTCCATTAGAACTAATTACAGGACATTTCGATCCTCGAGACCCTGTAGGTATTAACTTGACGCAGCATTTAACGCAACAATACGTACAAGATCACAAGAAACGAATGGGCTTAGTATTTGACATTATCAATAAATCTTCTCTTGTAGAACGTACGCAACTAACTGAAAATAGGAACAGAACCCGCGAACCTGAACAAGAATTTTCTACTGGTCAGCAAATCTTTATACGAAATCCCATGGCAAGCCGTCAAAAATTAGCACCGCGTTACACCGCAGATAATGTTTTAGCAGATCTTCCTATCCATATTTATACTAAACGAAAAAGGGGACCAGTTGCTAAATCTCGGTTGAAAAGAGTCCCTAAAGATAATGTATTGTTTCAGGATACCCGTGTTGATTTTCCAAGTTCTTCTGATACAAGGACAAGAAATAATGATTGACCCATTAGAAGATGGACCAGGCTTGCTCCCTTTTAACTTAGGACCAGCTAAAGTAATATCTCATTATCATTCTTTTTTGCAAAATATCGATCTTGCAGATATTCAATCACAAATTGAATATTTTCCAGTAAAGTTACTAGACCTTCAAAAACAATTAGACAATAAAACCTTACTGTATTACGGTCCACATATATCATTTTTAAATACAAAAATACAAAAGATATCTAAAAAATTAGAAAGTTTTGAGCCGGTACGGAGTAAGAGAGGTCTCATTGATGGATTAGGTTCTATAATCAAAAGTATATCAGGAAACCTAGACTATACTGACGCTATAAAATACAATAAAGCTATTAACATTCTACAGGATAACGAGAAGAAAATCGAATTAGAATTTAATAAACATATGAGTCTGACAAAAGAATGGATGTTAAACCATTCAAATTTACTAGAGAATGTAGCTGAAAATCAGAAAAAGATTATTCAAGTAATTGATAGGATAGTTAGTGAGAACGATACAGATATGGGAAAATATTCGCGTTTAGTACAGTATATTTTAATGTTAAGCGATAGCATAGAAAGTCTTTATGAAGAGATTAATAAGTTAGAAATAAATCTTGCATTTATTCGTGCATCGAGCACTCCTCATTCCATACTTAGTTTAGATTCACTAAAAAAAATGTTAGATAGATTAAGGAACATATACGCAAAAGAAGAAGTTCTTGATATTGAACTTAGAGAGTATTATGATACTATGAAAATAGGGTATTTCTATGTAGATAAGAAAATTGTTTTAGTGTTCAAAATCCCCCTTATCTTGCCTGTAACATATAATCTTTATAAATTATCCATTATCCCGAATAAAAACCACCTTGCCCTCATACCTGTCCAACCTTTCATAGCCATTCATGATATTGATTCTTTGTACATAGAGACAGAATGTCCGAAGACTAATACATGGTATCTATGCGAGGACAAGAACAAGTTTAAAGCTTTACAGCATCAAGATTGTGTGCATAAAATAATTACCAAGCAAGAACTCCATCCTACATGCGAGCTCACTCCAGTTATTCTCACAAGGGCAGCACTTGAAGAACTCGACGATAGACATTACACCATTAGTTTTCCTGTACCGACCAAGATTAAGACACATTGTGGGCAAGAACAATACAAGACCTTACAAGGAAGTTTCCTAGCAATTATACCTTATAACTGCTACCTATCTGCACCTGGGTTTACCATTACAAATAGCCACGATCACATAAAAGGACGAGCTTTGAAGATTACGGAGTTACCATACTTGCAAAATCAACCCAAAAATGAAATATCACCCATCAAACTTAATTCAATTAATCTTGGAAATCTTCACGAAATCAATACAAAGATATCACTTCAATCTCTGATGAAACTTGATGCGGTTGCCGATTCCAGTCTCTACCACACTACAATACCTATATATGCCATTGTAATCAGTGCAATTTTACTTGGTGTTGTACTGCTAAGCCGTCGAATCTTCCGAAAGAAACGTCTACATAAAATCAAACCTAATAGTCCAGCCACTACATCGCAAGAAATATATTCAAAGATAGCTGTTGAGGAAAAACTTGATCCAAAACACATAAAAGTTGACCATGACGCTATAACAGCAACTATGACGTCCAAAGCCCGGCCATAGTTGCTTTACTTCGGGAGGGAGATGTTACATAGTGCTACACTATGTATAGACACATGGCATATTCCCACATCGCATATCGTTCATCGCATATCGTTCATCGCACCGTGTCGTCACAGAGCGGAGCATTGTCGACGTAGCGGAATGTGCGATTCGAGCTTTTCCCACGGGACGATCGTCAACTTAGTTTTTAAGGCAATATAGAGTTAAGCCGTTCATACTTCGAACGTAGACATTAATTTTGTATTGTTAATTACCTTATAATATTAAAATTTAGTAAAAGTAATCAGTATTTTGGTGTATACTGCATCCCCCGTCTGTAGCTTATGTAACTGCCTCACAAACGTTCACGGTTATAATATTGGAATGATAAGATACATGTTTAAGCACAACTTAACAAATAATAATATACTTAAGTTGTTAAATTTTGTTTTATTACGATAGACTGTCAAATTCAAGAATCATTCACTCTCTGACCGAAATAGCACGAACGTTTTATAAAACATTTAGTCACTGTCAAAACTCGCCCGTCATTCAGTAAATCCATTACAGAATAGTATTTCGTGTACTCACATTAAGATTATTGAATATATCATCCACTTTTCCGACGACCTCCCTCAGCAGATCCAAGTTTAACAGCGGAGGATCGAACCGGCGGAACAACTCCAGGTCTTTCTCGTGGCGCTTCAGCTTCTCCTCGAAGATGGCCTTGCGGCTGCGCAGCTTGTCCTCCGCCATGGTCTTCTTGGTGTAAAGCGTCTTGAGGGTCAGGTCGATGGTCTCCTCCATGTCCAGCGGCCAGAGGAACACGCGCGTGTTCAGGTTCACGTCCTCAACTGCGAACAATAAATTAGTTTAAATGTTTGTTAGATTATGTCCAACCATGCGCATATATCTTGCCTTTAATTTATGCGTCTTCAAATACTTTACAATATCAACTTACATAATCGAAACATCACAAAGGCCACGCACAAGAATGAGACCTATACACTCACATGTTCGTACCGTACACATGATATCAAGGATTTGATTATTTTGAAGGGAAAGCATAAATTCATTCCTTGAGTCCATGCTACATAATGGTCGAAATAATGTAAAATAAAGGTCTATTCATTAGTCCCTTGAAGTCCACTTTTAATGTGGGCTTTTGCCAATAATCACCGCACCTGGTATGGTACTATTTATCTCCTGGAGTTCTCTTTAGCTGCCGCCTACGATATCTATGGGAAAATAGGGAGTGGTCTCTCTCCGGGCTCTCCTCGTGCCCGTTGCAGACGCTGGGGGAACAGTGTGACGTAGACTCACAGTGCAGATGTGCGTGCTCCATGAGGAACAGCACGTACTCGGCGGTGGTGCGGGACTTCTCGCGCAGGTCGAACATGGCGCAGTCGCGGCAGTCCTGGATGTAGCCCAGCAGCTCCACCAGCTGCGCCGTGCTCTCCGGACTCTCCGACGCGCGCGCCGCCATCTCCTCGTACACGTTGCAGATGCTGCGGGCACGGATACCATCCGTTAAAGTCGGTGCACACAATTATTAACATACGAAATTAATTAATGGGGTGAAATTGCGCCAGAGCGGCACCGCTTCGGCGGCGCGTCGTACCGTATGCAGCGGAACCAATACGGCGAAATCTTGCGGTGCGGGGCTGCATCGCTGTCGTATCGCACCATGTGTACATGTACTTACAGGTGCGATCTCGGTGCCTTGGTCTCATAACACTGAGATCGCACGATCGATTTACAATACAAAAAAAAAAATTCACACAGGTTTACAGAATCGGAATAAGAAGTAGAAACTGAATTAAAATAAGAATTGGAATCGGAATCGAAATCGAAACTAGAAAAGGAATCAAAATCAGAATCAGAATTGGAATCAAAATAAGAATCAGAAAGAGAATCTGAATCTGAAACACATATCCTTAAAACAGAGAACAAATATGAGTTATTTTTTAATCGATTCTAAGAAACCAAAACCTCCATATACAGATTTAAAATTAGCACACAAGAGGTGTTTCCAAGCAAAACTAGGTACTCGTATATACTCACGATCTATTCCACTTCCTGTTCTTCTCTATGAAATGGTCCACGATGTACTGCCTGAGGCCGTTGACTATGTCCCACATGGCGTCGTTTATCGGGCCGCAGTCCAGCATCACCATGTTCAAGGGGATATCACGTCTTAGAAACAAGATCTCGTCGCGCTGTTCTTCATACATGTAGATACGCGCCGAGAAATCCTGTGAATAAGAGAATCTAAAGTGTTTTTTTTCATAATTCGCATTCTAAAAAACAAAACCCGTTGAAAATTTGTATGTAAATGTTAAAGAAAGAAAGAAAGAATGTTTAAAGAATGAGTTATTAAATGAAAAAATCAGTAAATAGAACAGCATTACTGGAATCAAAATAATAAAGAATAACAGACCTTAAGAAATACTTTAATACGCATCGATATTATTCGTTACACCATTAAAATCAAACGTCAAAAAAATACTGAGCTGACAGAATCGACTTTCAAGTCCGAGAATCAATCTCAAATTCGATTAAAAACACTGACAGAACCGACCTTCAAATACGGCGCGGGGTCCAACCCAAAGAACTTGAGCAGGTCCTGGTGCGCGGTGCCGTCCAGGATGTAGAAGAACTCCTCGTATCTGTTGATGAAGCTCATGGGGCCCGGCCTGTTGGCCTGGAAGTGCTTGACGCTCTTGCCCACGATGTCCATCATGTATAGCTCGTCTGGGTACACTGATGTCAGGTACGGTTGGGGACGGTTCACGCCTAAAAAGATCATAACATTGAGTACCATAACTTTACTGTGATTGACTAGATGATAAGTTAGTACATGAGTGAATTTAAGATTCTATGGAGTCACTCTCTTGCTCAATGCTCGAGAAAATAATCATTATAAGGCTGACAAAAGAAATGAGCCGTTGAGCATTAAATCGCCGGCCATGACTGACATGATCATTGGTAACATAAGTGAAAAAGGCTAGAGTGCTTTGAAAACATCCGATTTTCGTTAGGACGCTGACCTCTAACTCTTTCACCATACCTTACTGTGAAGCTCCGTGAAGTTTGCTTCAACGGCAACCAAAAGCCAGCGTTTTGGTCCATTATACCAGCAAGTCACAAAATCCCATAATATAACTGTTATTTTCATATACACAAGCATTTCAATTTTGGCGACTAACACACACACATGCATGAATACTGGTCTATTTGTATTTATTTCACGCTAGTGTGTAAATAATTGTCATAAAATAAGAGAAAAAAAAATGCACAATCTCACCAGGATACATGATAGCGTCGACGCTCGGCAGCTGGTAGTTGACGTTGATGATGGCGTGGAACCACTTGACGATCTGCACGCGCATCTGCTCCAGCGACGGCTCGAAGGCGATGGCGGTGGAGCCGGCGTGCGCCACCACCTTGATGCGCAGCAGCGGCCGCTTGATGAACGTGTAGTCGCGGTACTCCGAGCCGTAGTTGTTGCCCTCCTGTTGTTGATCGGTAATATTTACTACCCTTTGGGAGCCGGTGAGTGAACGGTCCAAGGTTGGCCACAACGGACGGCCACGAACCCATAGAGTGTAGCGAGACGTTAGACGTTCAACCGTAACCCTTAAGGGTAATAAGTTTTGACAGATCGGTGATTTTACTTCCCTTCTTGTCATCCATCTGCCTTTACGAACTTTAGAAAACTGTAATAGGTACTTAATAATACTAAAATAAAATACAATAGATATAAGACTGTAATAGGTACTCATTTTTCAATAACGCAGAAAAGCGCACGTGAAAGTTATCAAATGTTAAGTTATCAAAAATTTATGAAATTAACGAATATCATGAATCTATCATGATATTCATACATTTCATACATTTTTAATGTTTTGACCGAAACTAACTCACCCAATAATATGCAAAATATTCAGCAAAATGGTTCACACTACGCTCCACGAGATCCCTCACTTGTCTTGACATCAAGCCATGAATACACCTGGGTAATAAGATCACGATTTTAACACAGATATATCTTTATAATTTATCTGTCATATTTTATTAATATTTACTGTGACAAGTGTTTGCAAAAATTAAAAGTCGTTGTGTCTTAAAGCTGGGCTGATGTAAACGTATGTATCTGATGTATATGCCATCTTAATTTCCTCCATTCCTCATAGGCGCCAGTATTTCCTTATAACTAGGAAAAATCACGTATCGTACAAAAGTTGATAGCTAAAATGTATGATAATTTTTAACTTATCAATCCACTGGGCACGTTAAACCACTGCAGTCCCAGATCCCTTACCATTGAGCTGCCGAGTTCACCCTGCATTTTTTAACTTTGTATATAGGTAATTTACAACTCGCGCGTTTAAAAAAAAATATCTCCATCATTGTCAACTCATTATTGTCCCACTGTTGGGCAGCATGTCCATGGGCAGCAGTAGCCACTTACCATCAGGTGATCTGCAAGCTCGTTTGCTACTTCAGTAATAAAAAAAAATACCAAATCAACGCACCCAAAGAACTGTTCCACCTGGAAAGTTGAAGCCTTCTTGGTCTTCGCGACGAGCACGGCCCAGTGGCGGCGCATCTTGACCATGGTGTCCGCCACGTCGATCAGCCAGTTGTCCAGCAGCTCGGCCCTGGTCTCCGCGCACAGCTTCGTCAGCCGCTCCGTGAACTCTGACGGGTATTGGGGGAAGGGGACCTCCGCTTGCATCTTGTCCATGTCACAGATGTACATGTTTTGGTACCTGATGTGGTGGGTTTTAGTCGTGTTTTTTTATTTTGTGTTGTTATGAAATATATACGGGGTATTCTGTACACAGTTTCTTCTGGATAATAATCGTGTAACCTTGTGTAGGTCACACTAATGTATTCAATTATATAATTTTTATTATATCGTTAATTTATTATTGTTTGTATAAAGTATC
>DWOA01000045.1:0-12011 GCA_018250715.1 Telegonus anausis annetta | reverse complement strand
ATTTTAGACTTAATATGATAAATAGTTGCTCAGCAAAAAGTTCTTCAGCTCTTTGTTAAGTGGTGTACTTTGAAGTGTTTTTTTAACAAATATATAAATAAATAAGAATAATATTTTTAGTAATGCCACCTTTTTTCCTATATTTCTCAGAGAACCAACATTTGATACTCACATTATATATTTATGAACATAGGTGCAATAAAAAAATTGCATGTAGAATTGTACATATGTGCAATACCAAAATTGCATTTAGGATGACGTCACTAATCTAATCGTACATTGTCATTTAAACCAAGTGTGTATACAAAGTTTCATTTCAATAGATTCCAGGAAGTGATTCAAGTCTTTATTGCAAGATTGGTACAACTATTTAAAGTACCATTTTATAAGTCAAAGTCTCTTCCGACTTTAAAAAATTGAAACAAAAAAGTAAATGGGTGCGGTAAAGGAGCCATACTTATCCGAGGCGTTTGAACTTAGTCTTCAGTGGTGCAACGCATTTAGGGTTGATTACAGATATCAATGGGCGGCAGTGGTCACTTTCCATCAGGTGGACTGCATGCTCGTTTGCTTCTTCCAAATTATAAAATTTAATAAATAGGACAATTCCGCTTAAGATTATCTGACACCACTCCGAAGTTCGGTTGAAAAGTTTTTTTTTTCTGAAGTTGGTGTACCTACAGAATTAAGGAAAGCCTCGTGTGAATAACAAAGCTTCCCATTTTTTGGTTTCATGGGGCCTGATGAGGTAGATACCCTTCAAACAAAAAAATGTTAGGTATGTTTACTGCTAATATATTAGTCTTGAATCACAAACCATGGTATAGAACCTATAATAATGAGCTTAAAATGATAAATTGTAAATAATACACACTCATTTATTTTATTTGTTTACCGTAATGTATTCGGTGTTATTTTTTCTTTACAGGATAAGCAATCTAAGTTTCGTAAAATACTTGAAGAAAAAGCTACCACCAGAAAAGTTAAGATAGCTAGACCGCCTTTAGAGCGTAGGGAGAGAGACCGACTGGAAATATCACAGGACAGACATATCGCTGTGCTCCGGCAATGCGCAGACCAAATTCAACCACCACCGATGTTAAAATCTTGGGAAAAGAAAATAATGAACTTGATTCCCAGTAAACTTCGGAATGCTTTCCCTGCTTTAACAGAGGAGTTAATTAATGAAAGCAAAGAAGAGTGGAATCGAAATCTTCATGATCTCGCAGTAAAATTTGTTATTCGTGATGTTCCCGGAGTTTCGCGAAAGAGGTATGAAGAACCATACTTCAAATTTGTTGGAGTCACCCCAAATTATGACAAGATGCTTAAATTTCGAAAAAAACTCAAAGATGGGTCTTTACTTTTACATCCTTTCATAAGGTTAGTTTTAGAATCTTCAGAGAAAACTTTTCCAAAGTTTATAATCAATTTAGCGAAATACAGAGCTAAAGGCCCTATGGACTTAGACGACTTTCAAATGAAAGTCATGGAGGAGATCAAAAAAGCTGATTATCTTGTATCCAGTACTTGGTACTCGATTCTTGTTCACTGGCTAAAAAATCCTCGATGCCTTAGAGGAATGCGGCCTAAGAGAATACCAGAATTTGTGAGTTGTGCTACAAAAATGATATCAATGCAAATACAAGAATTAATGCGTCGTTCTATTGATGCCATTATAGAATATCTGAAAGATCCTGAAACTATACCTATTTTAAATATCGAACTGGATTTTGATGGTGAGTTTATCTACGACCCATCCCTAGAAACTGTATACGGAGTATATCATAGCATTGCTGATGCAATTTCTCATATCTCTCAAAGACTCATGCCTATTGAACAATATCTTAGAATACCGTACAATTATGATGCTTTGCCTGTTCAGTACAATGAGTGGTTACATGAAGACGGTCACAATCGACTGCAGAAGCAACTCAATATAGTATTCGATCCATTAGTGAAATATTTAGAAACGTTAAAAAATCGTTACAGTATGCTATACGGCGATTCTGCGAAAAGTGCCTTAATGACATTTATTGAACAATCGACAGAGTTTGAGACCTCGAGAGATAAAATAAAATATTTTCAAGGTATTGATTCTGAAATCACTGCTGTTCTAGAAAATGAATATTTCAACTGTGCTGTTGTAGGCCAACTAAGAATGGTTGACGGATTAAAAAGGAAAGCTATGGAATTTGTTAACGACATTATTGCTGGAATAGTCAAAGTGCATATGGGTGAAAATGATAGCATTTGTACAGAATTTGAAATTATAGCGGCTAAAGCAATGAAGGAACCAGAAAATGCAGCTGAATTGGTAGAACAAGGTGTTTATATTTTACATGCCAAAACAGTATTGGTAGAAGCTCTAAAAGAAAGGATACTGAGACAAATTAATATAATATCAAATCTTTTGGAAATGACATCACTTTCTCCGGAGCACGTAGCATCAAATACACGAACTGTAAATTGGCTTTCGGATATTAAACCAATATTTGAGAAGAATGCGGCTGCTTATGAAACATTTAAAGCAGAAATGGAAGATAATTTGTTATCAAAAATTGCGTATCTTAATAAAGAAGTTATGGAAATGATTCCTTATTTGGAACTTTTAGATAATATGGACGACATTAACTACACGCTTGAATATTTAGAGTACCTAAGGAAGCTCGTTCATCGCTTGGCTGACTGTGATAAAGTTGTTACATGGATCAATAACGAGGAAGTAACATTTAAATTTCCTGTCACTAGTTACCCTGATCTAGAGGAATTAAAGGATTATATTATTCCATTCTACAACCTTGTTTACTTACTCCACACATGGAGACGAAGCTATTACACCTGGATGGATGGACCATTTGAATATATGGACCATGAAAAAATTGAGCAAGATCACGATTTTTACTACAAAGAATTTCTTAAGCTTTCTAAAGCATACAGAGCTAAAATAAAACAACAAATTGCAGAAGGTGTTGAAAAACGTTTTCAAGGACTTGTCGATGATCCTGACATGAATAATTTACCTGCGCCCATGAAATTATGCGCTCAAGCTGTAGTTGAGATAAAGGAGTGGCGGCCCAATGTTCAAATGGCACATATTATGTGTAACCCTGCTTTAGTCCAAAGGCATTGGGACGAAATGTCAAGTATAGCTGGATTTGATTTAACTCCAACAGCCGGCACTACTTTGCGGAAAATTATTAATTTCAATCTTTGGGATGAAATTGATCAATATGATATAATAAGCGTAGCAGCAACGAAGGAATTGGCCCTAATAACAAATTTAAACAAAATGATTGCTGAATGGACTGATATTTGTTTTAAGACAAGTCCGTATAAAGACACTGGAATTTTTATACTATCAGGTCTTGACGATATTCAAAGTGTTTTGGATGATCATATAGTTAAAACTGTGGGTATGAGAGGCTCTGCATTTGTTAAACCATTCGAAGCACAAGTAAGAGCGTGGTATGAAAAAATTATGCGAGTTAATTCTACTATCGATGAGTGGGGAAAAGTTCAAAGTCAGTGGCTGTATTTGCTTCCCATATTTTCTTCTAAAGATATTGTTGCTCAAATGCCTGAGGAGGGAGTTATGTTTGTTGAAGTTAATAACATTTATCGTCGTTATATGGGTTCTGTAGATAAAGACCCTCACGTTCTTGAAATAGCTGGTGGTGCTGGAGTATTAGAATCTTTCAAAATTGCATCTGGATTCTTAGAGAAAATAAACGATGGAGTTAATAACTACTTAGAAAAGAAACGACTATATTTTCCAAGATTTTTCTTCCTGTCAAACGATGAAATGTTAGAGATACTATCTGAAACTAAAAATCCTCTTAAAGTTCAGCCACATTTAAAGAAGTGTTTTGAAGGTATAAACAGATTAGTTTTCGATGAAGAATTTAATATATCGGCTATGATATCGATGGAAGGGGAGCAAGTAGAATTTCTCGAAACCATAAGTGTATCAGCCGCTAGAGGTTCCGTAGAAAAATGGCTAGTTCAAGTAGAAGATCAAATGCTTAAAGCAGTTAAATCCGAAACTGAGTTATCGTATTACGACTATCCTAATCTAGGCCGCGTAGAATGGATATTGTCTTGGGAAGGTATGGTTGTGTTAGCTATATCTCAAATATATTGGGCAGTAGATGTTCATGAAAGTTTAAATACTCACAAATTAAGTGAACTTCAAGCGTTTCATGTCGGATTAACAAAACAATTGAATGAAACCGTGGCGGTTATACGACGTACCGACCTAACGAAACTTAGTAGTATTACTGTTAAAGCACTAATCGTCATAGATGTCCACGCGAAGGATGTAATACAGGAACTTTTAGATAAAAATGTTACTGAAGTTACAGATTTTCAATGGCTGGCCCAATTGCGATATTATTGGGAGGAAGAGAGAGTATTTGTAAAAATAATAAATGCGGTTGTAAATTACGCTTACGAATATTTAGGTAATTCGGATCGATTAGTAATTACACCTTTAACTGATCGTTGTTATCGCACTTTAATAGGGGCTTATTATCTTCACTTAAACGGTGCACCTGAAGGCCCAGCCGGTACAGGTAAAACTGAGACGACCAAGGACTTGGCGAAAGCCCTAGCCGTGCAATGTGTAGTTTTTAACTGTTCTGATGGTTTAGATTACAAAGCTATGGGTAAATTCTTTAAAGGCTTAGCCTCGTGTGGAGCTTGGGTATGTTTCGATGAATTTAATAGAATTGAAGTAGAGGTATTGTCAGTTATAGCGCAGCAAATATTATGTATTGTACAAGCAGTTAGGCAACATTTAGAAACATTTGATTTTGAAGGTACAATACTAACTCTAAACCCTGCTTGTTATGTATGTATAACAATGAATCCTGGCTACGCTGGTCGTTCAGAATTACCTGATAATCTTAAAGTATTATTTCGTACTGTGGCTATGATGGTTCCAGATTACGCAATGATTGGAGAAATATCATTATATTCGTTTGGTTTTATAGATGCTAGAAGTTTATCTGTTAAAATTGTGACAACTTATCGCCTTTGTTCTGAACAGCTATCATCACAAAATCATTATGATTATGGAATGAGGGCAGTAAAAACTGTTCTATCAGCTGCTGGTAATTTAAAACGAAGTTTTCCAAACGAAAGTGAAAGCATACTATTGCTTAGGTCAATTACTGACGTGAATTTACCGAAGTTTTTGTCTTTCGATGTTCCCTTGTTCGAGGGTATTATATCTGATTTATTTCCAGGAATCACTTTGCCTAAACCAGATTATGAGAATTTCTTACGAGCTTGTCATGATACGTGTGAGAGGAATAATCTTCAGCCAATGGATTGCTTCATGTTGAAAATTATTCAAACGTATGAAATGATGATTGTCCGACACGGATTTATGCTTGTAGGCGACCCATTTTCTGCAAAATCTATGACTTTAAAAATACTTTCGGAAGCACTAACGCTTATGTATGAACGCAATCAACCAGGAGGATGTGAATGTACATATAAGGTACTAAATCCTAAGGCAGTAACGATGGGTCAGCTGTATGGAGCATTTGATCCGATATCGTATGAATGGACTGATGGAATTGTTGCAACCATGTTCAGAGACTTTGCTTCAGAAGATACTCCTGTAAGAAAATGGATTGTATTTGATGGTCCGGTAGACGCAGTGTGGATTGAGAATATGAATACGGTTTTAGATGATAATAAAAAACTCTGCCTAACTTCAGGTGAAGTAATGGCTATGTCAAATGTAATGTCTATGATTTTTGAGGTAATGGATCTATCTCAAGCTTCACCAGCTACGGTGTCCAGATGTGGTATGATTTATATGGAATCTGCTTCCTTAGGATCTATGCCATTTTATAAATCCTGGTTAAATACTCTTAATCCTATATGGTTGGAAGAAAATGAAGAATATATATATAGCATGTGTGAATGGTTATTAGATCCTTTGATTTATTATGTAAAAAAACATTGCATGCAACTCGTTACTGCTGGTGATATTAACTTAGTAATAAGCACACTGCGTTTAGTTGAAATGCTTATGGATAATGCTATAGAAGGAGAAGAGGACACAAAATATACAAGGACATGGTTTTTGGCGGCATTCATGACCGCTTTGGTTTGGGGTGTAGGGGGAATATTACATACTGATTCACGTGAAAGGTACGACGAACTTGTTAAGGCATATTTTCGCGGAGAAGAAGGTATTCCTGCCAGTATAGAACGAATTGATGTTTCGATTCCGTCTGAGGGAATGATTATTGACCATTATTATATGTTCAAAGGAAAAGGTTGTTGGAAACCATGGCCAGATGCCGTAAAAGCTGTCCAAATTAAAGAACAAATTAATCTTTTACAAACTGTAATACCAACATTAGAAACTGAAAAGTATATATATCTATTAAAGTTACATACAACATTTTCAAAGCCGTTACTATTGATCGGCCCAACGGGTACCGGAAAAAGTTTTTATGTTCAAAATTTTCTTATGAATAATATTGACATGGATAAATATACTCCAGGATTTATTACGTTTACAACAACTACGTCTGCAAATCAAACGCAAGATTTAGTTATATCCAAGTTAGTCAAGAGGCGGAAAAATAATTATGGCCCAACTAAAGGCAAACAGGCTATTATTTTTATTGATGATATGAATATGCCCGCGAAAGAAGTTTATGGAGCTCAACCAGCCATAGAACTATTAAGGTTGTATTTCGATCAAAAACACTGGTATGACCTGAAAACAACGGAGAAACTATACATTTATGATACATTTTTCTACGGTGCTATTGGACCAGTTGGGGGCAGCAGGCAACTAATATATCCGAGAATGTTAAGACATTACAATATTTATTCAATCAATGAATTTTCGAAAGAGAGCATGACTAAAATATTTACATCATTATTGCAATTAGGTTGGCGACGAAATGGTTTTGGACAGGATACTCAACCAATAATAGTAAATATTATAGCTGCCACTATGGATATTTACGACCAAGCTACGGAAGGTCTCCGACCAACACCTGCTAAATCCCATTATATCTTTAACTTGAGAGATTTCTCAAGAGTTATTCAAGGCTGTGCTTTATTGCGAAAAGAATCAGCTGATAATAAGAAAACTTTTACCAGAGTGTGGGTTCATGAAATTATGAGAGTGTTTTTTGATAGACTTGTAGATGATTTAGATAGAACATGGTTTTTTGATATTCTAAGGAAATCCACGCGTGATTTTATGAAAGATACTTTTGAGTCAGCTTTAGACACGTATCAAAATGAAAAAGGTGATGTAACTCAAGAAACTATTAAAAAAATGATGTTTGGCTGTTATTTAGACACTGACAGCGCTGAAGGCGAAAGAAGGTATGAAGAGATTCCTTCGAAAGAAGTGTTCTCAAACGTTGCAATCCAAATGTTAACAGAATATAATACAATGCACAAAGCGAAGATGACAATTGTCTTATTTGATTATGCTCTAGAGCACTTATCAAAAATATGTCGACTGCTATCAATGCCATCGGGAAATGCGTTGTTAGTCGGTGTAGGTGGATCCGGTCGCCAGTCACTAACTCGTTTAGCCAGTACAATATTAGGTCAACAAGTGTTTCAGCCAGAAATTACTAAAGCATATAGCGTCAAAGATTGGCACGATGATTTAAAATTAGTATTAAGAGAATCTGGAGGACTGAATAAAGATACGACTTTCCTATTTACTGAGAGTCAGATTAAGGAAGAAGTATTTATACAAAATTTAGACAGTTTATTGAATTCGGGAGAGGTCCCCAATTTGTATGGCTTAGATGAAAAGCAAGAAATTCTCGAACTGGTGAGATTAGCGGCTCAAGGTGGAAATAGAAATCTCGATATAAGTCCATTACAGATTTTGGCGTTCTTCGTCGGTCGTTGTAAAGCAAAATTACACGTTGTGTTATGTTTCAGTCCGATTGGTAGTTCTTTTAGAACAAGGTTACGGCTTTATCCATCTCTTGTTAACTGTTGCACAATTGACTGGTACGACAGTTGGCCAGAGGATGCTTTAGAAATGGTTGCACACTTCTATATGGTCAAGGTCAATGTTCCCGATAAAGTTAAATTTGCTGCAGTAATAGCATGTAAACAATTCCATGTCGATGCAAGACATGTATCAGCAGATTTTTTTAATCAATTTGGAAGAAAAACATATATTACATCTGCGTCCTATTTAGATTTAATTAAATCATTCACTACGTTAACAAACAGGAAGCAAAGAGAACTGAGAGCAGCAAAGTTAAGATACACAAATGGTTTAGATAAGCTGGGTCAAGCAGCTGATGCTGTAGCAATTATGCAGCGAGACTTAAATGCCTTAAAACCGCAATTAATAGTCATGGCTGCAAAATCTACGAAAATGATGGAAGAAATAGCAGTTGAAACCGCTACTGCAGATAAAGCTGCTGCACAAGTAAGAGAAGATCAAAAGGTAGCAAACGTACAAGCAGCCGCTGCACAAGAGCTTAAAAAAGATTGTGAAGCAGATTTAGCTTTAGCTTTACCTATTCTTGAGGATGCTATTGCAGCATTAAACACGCTTAAACCAGCTGATATTACTATTGTGAAATCCATGAAGAATCCTCCTGCAACCGTCAAGTTAGTAATGGCAGCTGTATGTGTAATGAAAGGAATTCCACCTGATAAGATACCCGATCCTGATAATCCAGGGAAAAAAATATTTGATTATTGGGGTCCAAGTAAGAGAATTTTAGGAGATATGGGATTCTTAGATTCACTTAAAAACTTTGATAAAGATAATATATCTGTAGCTACTATGCAAAAGATTCGAAAAGAATACCTGTCAAATAAAGATTTTAAGCCTCATATTATTGCTAAGGCATCCACGGCGGCAGAAGGTCTTTGTAAGTGGATAATCGCTATGGATATGTACGACGCTGTAGCCAAAGTGGTAGCTCCAAAGAAAGCAAAATTGGAAGCTGCAGAGAAAGAATTCGCTGAGACTATGGCAATTTTGGAAGAAAAAAAAGCTACCGTTGCACGGTTAGAAGCAAAACTTGCCGAATTAAATGAAGCATTGGAAGAAGCTAATATAAAGAAAAAAGCTTTAGAAGACGAAGTTCAATTATGTATTGATAAATTATTTCGAGCTGAAAAATTAATAGGTGGTTTAGGAGGTGAAAAAGTACGATGGACTGCAGCTGCTGAAAATTTACAACTATTGTACGATAATTTAGCAGGAGACATTTTAGTTTCTTGTGGTATAATTGCGTATTTGGCACCTTACACATTACCTGTAAGAACAGAAATTACAGAAAAATGGCGGAACCTGGTAATTAAACTAGACATGCCTCATTCCGAACAATTTGTTTTCAAGGATGTCTTAGGTACTGATATTAAAATTCAAAATTGGTGTATCGCTGGATTGCCGAGGGATTCATTCTCTACTGATAATGCCATTATACAAGATAACTCAATGCGATGGTCTTTATTAGTTGATCCACAAGGACAAGCCAATAAATGGATTAAAACTATGGAGAAATCAAATGATCTGCAAGTAATGAAATTTACCGATGGTAACTATATGAAAGTAATAGAAACATGTTTAGAGTATGGTAAACCAGCTCTAATCGATTGTATTTTAGAAGATGTTGAGGCTCCTTTAGACCCTGTTTTATTAAAACATACATACACTCAGGGTGGAAAAGAGTATATAGCTTTAGGTGATAACGTGATTGAATATCATCCAAATTTCCGATTATACATGACAACAAAATTAAGAAATCCTCATTATTTACCTGAGGTATTTAATAAAGTTACATTAATTAATTTTGCGCTTACCAAAGATGGATTAGAAGATCAATTGCTTGGAATAGTTGTAGCTAAAGAAAGGCCAGACTTACAAGAAAAAAGAGAAAAATTGATTGTGCAAGGCGCCGCAAATCGAGCAGCCTTAAAACAAGTAGAAGACGACATATTAAGAACCTTACAAGAAACAAAAGGAGATATATTAGAGGACGAATCTGCGATAGAAGTTTTGGATTCTTCAAAAATATTAGCTATTGATATTATGAAAAAACAAGAAGCCAGTTTAGAAACCGAAATTATAATTGAAAAATTCAGATTAGGATATCGACCAATAGCTTCTCATTCAGCAGTACTGTATTACTGCGTCACCGAGTTACCAAACGTAGACCCCATGTATCAATATTCACTAACTTGGTTTATAAATCTTTATATTATATCCATTGAAAATGCCAACAAATCTAAGGATCTAGAAAAGAGGTTAAAGTTTCTGAGAGACACTTTTACATATAATTTGTATAGTAATGTTTGCAGGTCTCTCTTTGACAAAGACAAATTAATGTTTTCTTTTATAATGTGTTCAAAAATGATGTTATCAACTGGTGAAATGAATCATGATGAATATATTTTTCTTATAACCGGTGGCATTGCTGTTGAAAACCCTTTAAAGAAACCGTACGATTGGCTGCCTGATAAAAGCTGGGATGAACTCTGCAGAATTAATGATTTACCAGGTTATCGTGGATTCAAAAATAGTTTTATGAATAATGTAAACAAGTGGAAAGAAGTATATGATGATATAGATCCTCATAAAAAAGTTCTACCTGACGGTTGGGAAGAAAAGCTATCGCAATTTCAAAAGTTATTAGTGATAAGAGTTTTAAGGCCAGATAAACTTACAATAGCTATTTCTGACTTCGTTGATAAACAAATGGGTCAGAAATACATCACACCACCACCTTTTGACATAGGAAAATCTTTTGGAGATTCTAATTGTCTAGCGCCCCTTATATTTATATTATCGCCTGGATCTGATCCTATGGGTGCGCTGATTAAATATTGTGAAAGAATGGGATATTCACATAGATTCAATTCCATATCTTTAGGTCAAGGACAAGGACCCATTGCCAGAGCAATGATAGAGCGAGCTCAATTAGAAGGCGGTTGGGTGTGTTTACAAAATTGTCACTTGGCAGTTTCTTGGCTTCCCGTGCTTGAAAAAATTGTAGAAGGTTTTGATTTAACTAACACTGATCTGAGTTTTCGGCTGTGGTTAACTAGTTATCCATCTGATAAATTTCCACAATCTGTATTGCAAGTCAGTGTTAAAATGACCAATGAGCCACCAACTGGTCTACAACATAACCTCAATAGATCGTATATATCTGAACCTGTCAAGGAACCGGAGTTCTTTGAAGGTTGCCCAGGAAAAGACAAACCTTTTAGTAAATTGTTATATGGAATAAGTTTCTTTCATGCGGTTGTGCAAGAAAGAAAGAAGTTCGGTCCTTTAGGGTGGAACATTCAATATGGTTTCAATGACTCTGACTTCCAGATATCTGTAATGCAACTTCAAATGTTCTTAAATCAGTATGAAGAAATCCAATACGTTGCTATTAAATACCTAACAGGAGAATGTAATTACGGTGGTCGAGTTACTGATGATTGGGACCGTAGACTGATCGTCACTATTCTGGACAACTACGTCAATGCTGATGCTGTTAATGATCCAAATTATTTATTTTGCGACTTGGGTCCTCAATATGGATTACCGCGTCGATGTGAATATCAAGATTATCTCAAGCATATTGAATCTGTGCCAGTAAATCCGCCTCCTGAAGTTTTTGGATTGCACATGAATGCAGGAATAACTCGAGATTATTCAATATCAATGGAACTTACCGCGTCCTTAGTACTCGTTGAAGGAGCTGGCAGCGGTGGAGAAGGTGGAAATACTGAAGCCATTCTAGTTCATATGGCTGCAGAAATTTTGTCAAAATTACCAAAACTATTTGATGTCGAACAGTCACAGAAAAAATATCCAGTGGATTACAACGAATCAATGAACACAGTGCTGATTCAGGAAATGGAACGCTTCAATAAGTTGCTTAATGAAATCAAAAATTCGTTGTTGGATTTACAAAAGGCCGTAAAAGGTCTGATTGTTATGTCTCCTGCATTAGATTTGCAATCAAATGCCATGTTACTAGGGA
>DWOA01000044.1:0-12019 GCA_018250715.1 Telegonus anausis annetta | reverse complement strand
CGTAATATAAAAACTCTATTAGTACAAAAAAAAAATATGTTAACTTATTTATAGTTTAAAGGCAATAAATACACTAGAAACTGATTTTAAAATGAGTACAGGTTAAGACGCTTAAGAATTACCAGACACTATTTTAATTGATTCCGATGTAGGTACTAGACATAAACTTATATTAAACAGTTTCCTTAGCCCCGACTGTAATAAATGACAATGGGGAGTTATTCTCAACGACCCAATCGCCTTCCAAAGTAAACCGTGAGCCCCTACAGTTAAGCTCCAGATTCTTGAGTTTCTATTATAAATTTTGCGATCTTACAATGATACGCGCAATCGGCGACTTATTTAAAAGTTCAACCGAATTACAAGCTATTACGTTCTTTCACGGCAATGAAAGAAGGTTTATGGTTATTTGTACATGAATGGGCACTTACAACTTTTTAAAATTATGTTCGTCTTGTTTCTAAGGACGTCCATTATTACAGAGATGTGATCGAACTACACTACATAGTTTTTGATTTACATCATAAAAATACGGGCATTAGTCAGACCCTGAAGCATACGTAGCATGATAATGAAACATTACTTATACCTATTGGCAGTTTAATAAAACGATGTTGTATTAGTAATCGAATAATTTCAATGTATTTCATTAGCAATTTAACTCGCGCCTAATTTAGCTTCGGCAATTGAACCAATATAATTTTTCTTCTAACAAACAATTATCGTTGTAATGAAAACAAATAATTTATAACCTCGCGTTGGTTTTCCTTCCATTAGCATTCACATTAAGACGCTAATCATATTATACCGTAATAATTATCGCAACTGAATATTTAAACACGTGCAACAACATCTACAAACACGTTTGTGTTATGAACAAAATCTAATAAAAACGTCAATTAAATGTTATAAAATGAAGAATAACAACAAAAAATGTCGTAACTCTTACCGTAATTATAGACAAAAATTCATGCGGAGCGAGCCGCCCGTGTGGAACGGCCCGACTCCCACATACCTCATTTGTTATAAGCCACATTATAATCACACATTGTATCGGGTAATAAATAGAAAAAGCGACAATAGGAATAACGAGTCACAAATAGAATAATGCAATAGTATCGCATATAAATATACGTTGCGGGATGAGTGTCGGTCCGGCGGGCGGTTTAATAGTGGGCCCACTTTGGGTTATTTAATAAGAACGCTTCCGTAGTCGCTGTCGACGCCGGTACATCCCGCTTGCCCTCACGCAAATTGGAATTTCGTTTCATCAGGCACAGCCCGCTCTCGTCTATACAGCTGACAAGCCGTCAAGAACATTGTGTCACTGTGTACCCATAAGCGGGATCGCTCGTCATCCAAACCTAATCTCGGTATTCGCTCGATACAACTAATAAACATTAAACTAATTCCATTCAAGGGTATTGAAACTCATTAGCTTTTGGGGCACTGGCCTATATTAATAATAAAGAATTACGATTAAAAATATTTCACATATGACTCCGATGATGTCGATTGAATGACGATCAGTTATTACTTTAAAAATGACCCCACAATTATGGTTTGCAACTGTCGCCGTAAAGCATTATGCATAGGATGACAGCTTACGACATGTCGTAGCTAAACATTTCACTAAATTACACATTGTCGTATGCCACGATATCCGTCTATCATTATATGTGCCATGTTCTTCCACCTGACTTGTCCCACAAAATACCGTAAGCTAAAAGCGATAATTATGATATATACCTACTGCTTTTTTAGTATTAAAGATATGGTCTCTACGAGATATGACGTGTTTGACATTTAAATGATGGATTCGGACTTTTGTTCTGGGTATAAGTAGGTAATTGTGTACTCATCTTCGTTCTTTATGGCATCATGATGTTTTAATGAAATGTTAATATTATATTCCTTATTTAACATGTAACTTAATTGCGTAGCATTTTTTATGTTATTCCATTTTTTATTTGTTTGAAGTAAGTCATTAATAATAATTAATAGATATCGTGCAATAATTGATGAGTAAGACGTCGGATAATACTAGACATATATCGTTATTTTTTTTGAGTAGGTACCTAATTAGTATAGAAAGCTTTTCTAGATCTTGTTTGGTCTATTACTGTTCTGGATATGTTTGTATACGAATTCTTAATTTACTTAATTCAGCACTTTTTTATCCATATCCACATCAATATATCTCATGGCGACGATGCAATGTATATTACACACTTACACTTACGTAAACTTGTATATGTGGCTATTACGAAGCAAATGGCGAAACAAGCGAGTACATCCACATATACTAAAATTAAAGAAGCATTTATAAAGATAATAGAAAAATGTTACATGAAGGGTTAGTCGTACTCGCGATTTATAGCTTGATTATAGCTACACGCTCATAGCCGTGTATAGGACGAATCCTCGGCCGCGTAAAGAACAGTAATGAACCGCATGATAGACACGTAATCACATGGCCGGCTCGTAATATATTGCGTCTAGTCTTATGTCGTCTAGGACATTGTATTTACCCCCATTACGCAAAAAAACTGTAAGGCGGCAGACCAAAGGCACATTTTTATATTTCCACTCATTTCAATTTCAATTTTATTAAATCAATTTTTGAACTGATTGTACCCAATAATCAAATTTTGAACAATTTTTAGACTTCTTATATAGTATCTTTAGACTTATAGTACTTGTTTTTGTAGTTTGAAAGTAATTAAGGTAAGATCAAAGTCCTTCCCAAGATTGACACTTTGGGATCATGCCGAGAGGTGGAAAAGTATTTTTGTTGACAGGAGACTCATGAGTATTATATCAACGACAAAGGTTAATGTGTCCATCTAGTATTGCTGACATTATCAATTATCGTGAACTCTATTGATTCTGATAGAGTTCACAGAACTTTAACGAAAAGTGTCAAATTGCAGTTTTCCAGGTAAAATTTTCAATGACTATAACACGCACATCATTCACAAAATTCACAGGTTGCCTGGAACTCAAACCCCAGTTTCTGGACGCAAGAGACCGATTCACACAATTCAATAAGCCTTTATTAGGCATTGCATCATAATTATTAATAAATTACTGCATCATGCCGCATACCTAATACACGTTATACAAACATTATTATATTACTACGCTTATTACTTCATTTCCTTTTTCTTTAAGTAGACTTACGAAACGCGGACGAAAACCAACACCAAAATAAGAAAAAGGTTGACAAAACCTGCAAGTGACAATTTCACATGCCACACAATAACAGTACGTAAACGTCAATAAAAACATTTGGTACGAAGGAATTAATTAAAGGACATACCAACATTGTACTGACAAAGTAACAATCAAAGACGGTATCGGCACCGCTTATAGGCTAATAAACGTGGCCTTTTACGCATTCGCATTACATATAAAAGAGCAGTTCTTCTACACTATTCCATATAAACACATCTACATTAAAAACTAACGCACATACCTACATATTACGCCCGTTTAATATTATTTACCAGGCCTCTCTTAATTAGTTGTTTCGCTGAATAAGGTTTGATTACTTGACACCAGTCTTTCTGCTGGCGCGTTTATATGGAAGTAATATTTTGGTTTGATATACTGGATATGCGTTAAGCTGCATTCTAGGGTCGGTAAATCTAAACGCCTATATAGGTATCGGAGTATTTGTTTAATGCTTTCCACCTTATTGATGTTTAAGTTTTTACTTTGCGAGTGTGTATCTAGACACATACTTACGAGCACAAATCTAAGTTCAATCAAATATGATTAAAATCTAGATTGGAAACTTGAACTTATTATACAAGTTTGCTTGGACAAGGTTCGAATCCGAATCCCGCATGACAGATTGGTATGGGGAGTACTTAGCCATCAATAAATATGATTAATACTCGTATTAAATCGCTAAGCCTATGTCAGCGTGGACTGTACGTTACAAATACTACTAACAATTAATTTTATTCGTAAATAATATACCATCACCATCTGATTTCAATGATAAACAATCTAACTAGATCTTTACTTGCTAGAATTAAGAATAGTTATATAATCTTTCAGTTAGAATCAAAATAATGTATTGAAATTTATTCCAATTGTTGTTACTCGAGGTAAACTAATATTTTACCACAAAAAGGATTTGTCAGATTCCTTACCTAATTTGGTAAATCTTACAAGTTAGGCGATATGCAAATAACCGAAACCGTTTATGGACATTTGAATAATATGATATACTTGTACCTACGTATCAACCAAAATGTGTAGTAGCGTAGATTTATACAATTGCACAATATTTAAAAATATACAAAATATTTATATACAGATCATTCTCACAAACTATCTAGTTTTATCCCACCAGTGAGCCCTGAGTGTATCCCAGTTCGAACCTTTGGCGTAGGTTAATACTCATTGCTGAAAGTTGTCTTCATTTGGAAATAATTTAGAGCATGGTTTTCAGATTACTGACTCTTGTTCTCAAGGATTTAATGAAAAGCTCGTGTAATCATAGAGGATTATCAATATTTACACAAATTTTTAATTTTTTCTCCAGCAGCTAGCTCCATTCGAATATTTCCAAGGTATTCCTGCCTACAGAATAATTAAGACCCATTAAATAATCTACTACTTGAACTGCATTAACTCGAAATTTTGTAAATACTTGCATACTATCCTGATTTTTATATATGAATTATCAGAAATGGAAGACAATATCTCGAGTTAATTTATTGTTTATCGTTAACATCTCTGAACCGTCCGCACCGGATCGATACTCGTAGTTTGGGCGCCAAACAAACTTGGTTACCACGCAGACGGTGCAAAGTGCTCGGCGGGCCCTTGTATTTTTAATATCACCCGTCCCCCCGTTTTAACATAATATAAAATTATAAGCGGCATGAATCACGATAATGCCGAGAGGGCTGCGCGGCCAATTCACAACTCGGGCCTACCCTCCGCGCCACCCTGGCGCAGTGTAGCTAACAACAGTAGGTCCAGTTACGACACACACATTTGTGGGGTAAACTATCATTTGACTGATTAACTTAATATATATTAAAGGTTTAATAAACTTATTTGAATAAAGTTATTGTTATTGAATGGATAGATCAAAGTAAAGAAGAATAAGGCAGACTTTATGACGAATAACGTAATAGTAAAATCTCCGTACAGAACTTACTACTATGAACGTATACGTATACTTAGGTGTATATTGTCATACGGAATAAAAATTAGAAATATTACATGCATTATATTACATGCGTACATAAATTTACATGGCATGATGGCACACATCGATTATGAAGACGAATAAAGCACTCAATCTGCTATACATAAACTGTTATTGAATTGTAAGGACAGACTCAATCAAGTCGAACAAGGTTCAATTTTGATGAAGATCAAACTTTGTTGTTGCATCACATTCGAAGTTTGTTCGAGGCTTACTCGTATTCGCCTTTTCAGAGTGGTTTATTTTAGGTTAGTTAGTTGTATTTTTGGAGCCTGGACGCTAAAAATACGAAGCAGTCCTATTCTAAGCTCGCTGCTTAAAAATACTTTTAGGACCATTTGTCCTACCGTCTTGTCCAGTCTGTGGCAGCCGCCCCGCGCAGCACTGGCAAAAAGAAAACTTTTATTTTTATAAGACAAGAAATTTATTATAGCTGTTGCTCGTGTCGGTTTCGTGTTTCTTCGGAAATAGAACGTAAAATGTGGCCCGCATCGACCGGGCGAGTTCTGCGTGCGAACTTACAGGGACGAACTCCCAACGCATACGGAAACGATTTCCCTGGCTTCTATTATCTGCCACCCTCATTTACATTAATATTTATTATATTGATCTAAAACTCGCTAAAGCACGAACATTCATGCTTACATAATTAAAACGGTATAAGAAATGAAATTTTAAAGCATTGATATGGATTTTGTTATTCTTGATTTAATATTTATTTTGATTTAAATAATGTTAACTGTCCAGCACAAATGCAACAAACAAGACATATTGAGGTTCAACTTTTAAATGTCATCGTACATTTTTCGTATATTTTCATATCAACTTATTACGTCCAGAAACGTTCTATAACCACGATTAATCCTTACCGATCCTAGGTTCGGAATGGCACTTCCTGAAAAATATTTCGGGAGCAAACAATAATCACATAACTCATATAAGATGTCACCGAAAGTGTCGTTCAAACAGGAACCACACAAAAACTACTAATTGGTCATTTAGTCAAAGGTTCCACTCAATAATTGAAACGTAAGGCACTTTGCGTTGCTACTTAGCGGTCGCCATATTTTACGGTGCTGGTTTTTTGTGGCGGGGAGCAGACTTGGAGAGCCCTATTTTAGGCGTTGTTGATAAACAGGCACTGTCGGCAACATAAATTGTACCTCGTTAGATATCCGCGAGTGACGTAGTAAGTAACTAAGTAATGGTAAGTAGTATAGTAAGTACGATGACAATCCTGCAATTTTTTAGAAATTTGTCTATAAGATCGCAAGCTTGCTCGCCTCACAGGATAATAACAGAATATTTGCGAGAATTTCATTTATTTTGCAATTGACATTCGGGAACAATTTAATCTTTATGACACTTGGCATGGAATCAAGAAATGTTTCAGTACTTTATAACTTTAAGTGGGTATTTAGCAGTTGCTATTTTTATAGTTTTATGCAATTGTATGTAATGACGTACAAATAAGATATCCTTACTTGCAATAGGTTTAAATAATATAATGTGCCTTATATTTCAATTACAAAAATAAAAAGAAAATAATGATGGTAATCAAAAAAAATGTTAAGTGTTTCGGTATTTCAATAATAATATTCCCTCAATACGTCCAGTTATGAAAACCCTTGAAAACGAAAAGGGCTTAAATTGTAAGCGCTTATTGACACTATCCCCTGCAGGTAGATCTTCAAGTGGCGAAAATTAAAATTTCGCTCTATTGTACCCTTAAATTAACCGAACTAATTACGTGGTCACTGCCACCTACGGGCACGTGCCATCCAGTCCAATTAACTCAGGAATGGTGCTTGAAATTTTTCTGATATACGTTCAGCGTTATACCTAATGCTGCTTAAACTTTAATATAGGCAAAGCAACAGTGACGTAGAGTTTTATCATTTACGGTTTTACTATTCCAATTTACGGTTATTAAAATATGTGTACTTACTTGCGAATATAATAATAACGCTTTCTACCATGTGGGTGTGGGTGCCATGGACACACACAAACACCCAGACGCAGAACAGATATCAAATTCATCATTTAAATATCTGTCTGGCCGGAGATCGAACCCGGAACCTACTGCGTGACAGACTGGTTTGGTGACCGCTCCGTCACAGGTTGTCAATGTACTGTAATCAATGTACATAAACCTTCTTGCTCTGTTTAAAAAATCCAACGAATACCGATGACGTCCGAAGATAGCCGACAGCAGCCGAAGTGTAACGGAAACGGAATACAAAATACCATCGAGCAAACATTGTAGGTAATTGCCAATGCCGCTATAATCGTACTTAATTACAACTATACAACTCACAATCGCGCCCGTTTGAAGTATTCATTATTAATATTAATTCACAATAAAAACAGGTTTCGTACGATCCCGATACTCGAGTCGTTGCGGCGTGCGCTTAAAGCTCACCCTGTTTAAAATTACATGCCTTAGGTAGGGCTGCCATAAAGCTATTACAATAGCTATGTTACGTCAAACAAGGGCCTAAGACGACAAAAACAGTTCATTTTTTAAATTTCAAATTAGCGTAAGGGTTGTATGGGGTAACGCAATTTAGCTACTCCACTTTGTTCTTTATGCTCCAGTGTGGATTGGGAAACATTATCAAGGAAGGTATCAAGTATTTAGATTTCCTCATCAATTTCTAACAAGCACGTATGCTTTTGTAAGACACGAACCTCGCATTTATCGAACCTGTATTTCCACCTCATCGCCAACCCTAACTCATCAAAACTCAAGCAAACATTACAACATTATTCTGGCGATACAGTGAACGTATCATTAATGTCAATGAAACTTAAAGCTCATACGAAACCAGCTGTTTTTCCCGCGGCCGATAACAATTAGAACAGACCCATTGAACTTCCAAACTGCGGCTTGCATTTGCGGCTTGCAACTGGGTCTTGTGAATGCGGCTTGTAACTTTACTGGCGCTTGTGAATACGGCTTACGACTGCGGCCTGCGACTGCGGCTTGCGACTGCAGCGTACGACTCATAAACATCTGACTTGGTAATCTGACGTAGTGTATTGTTGGGTCGCAGGTATTAATTTGTATACACTAATAGAATTATTTCAATGCACAATAAGAAAATATAAATAAAGAAAACACTGTCATTAGCTACAAACATTGCGTATTACGTAACAAACCATGATTTAAGTTTGACACATGTTTATTAAATTTTGTTTGATAGTTTATGTCCTAAAAGTAACAACTCTATATGAATGATATTTTATGTATTTTATGTTCTAAAAGTTATATAAAATATACTTATAACACACTCATGTTATTGGGGTACCTAGCTACTTTTACAAGCGACCCTAAATGGGGCAGAAGTCGAATCTGAGGTTGACCACACGATTAAAAGCTCCAGGTAACATCCATCTTTAAGGATCTTGTGTTGAAACGGCACTGCATGCAGGGTGTAGCCATGGACGTTTTTACCCTGATAGTAAATATACCCACTTCTTATATACTAAGTACGTACGTACCCTATATCGGTCCGATTGTTTCATCAATAAACCTCTCCCATTATAATCTCCATGGTGATGACGCACTGACTTGCAACGCGCGGTTTATTTACGAGATGGGTGCACACGCACACCGATGCACACACGCTTGAATTATACAAATATGAATGCATCTGCGTTTCGCGTCTTCGGTGTGCACCCACCCTAACGCGCATATGTTGCAACTGCTTATCTAAATTATGATTCATTGTCGAATTCGGTGGCATTAAACATAATAACATTAGGTTTTTCGATTACGATGTAAGGGTAGGTGGTATTGAAATAGTTTTCTAAAATTCTAAGGCACCTTGAGCTTATGTGTTTTTATAATTCAATACAAGACATGTTACATCAAAGTGTCGTTCCTACAATCTGTCTTTGTATTCATTAAAAGTTTTAGCAAGCGTATCAGTAAAAGTAGGACAAAGCGAAGCTGAGCAATATTTTACATATTTTCAATTCCGGGACAGAAGAATTGCGTATAAACAACTATAATTTATTTCGCGATCGCAGTACGGGGAAAACACCAAAACATTAACCGACGACGGTGCGGGCGGGAGAAAAATACGTTCACTAAATAAAATTTTTCATACGGCAAATTTTTATTATTACAACTTTTTATTTATCATCTAAATCGGCGTTTACGACGGCGAACAATGCCGGGCTCCGAACCAAACAAAAGTGGGACGCAAATAAAGAAAACAATAAAATTAGAATACATAAACACATAAAAACGGCGTCCGGAACGTTCGCAGTGCGGCCGCGGCGCATGCGCTCTCCGCCACCGCACATTACGTTACATCAAATAATCAACTCGCGACTACGCAACCCGCGACCGCCCAAATATATTTCACACAACTTTTTACCCGACTTCATCGGTTCACCTCGCGGACTACCGATCCTTGTTGAAATAAGAAACAGATTGGATGTAGTGGATCAAATCAACCGTAATGTGACATATATCGTGATGGATTTTTAGTACGTACTTGATATCCAATCGGGTCTTTTGAACAATTAGTCTGTACACCGCCTATACCATATACCAATTGTATGAAATGACACTTCTTTTTTATTTCTTAATATACAAAGTATAGCAAACCATTGTCACGACTCAGTAGATAGAGCTGTCTCTATGTTGCATAAAATGCCTAATTTATTATATGACATAAATACTTGTATAAGCATGTTATAGATCGTTTGCCAAAGTTACAACACATAAATTAAAATCTGCTGCAAAATACACGACGGAGCTCCCGTTATATTTGCCAAAAGCTCTTTATTATTATTTTTGCAACACTACTGTTCCATATTTAAATATTAAAAGTATTGTTCTGCTCTACATTAAACAAAAAATACGTCGTTGTTGTTCAAATATTTTACACAACATAAATATCTTTCTTCCTCTAGCTGAACATTAGACGTGATATAATTTATGTAAACTTGTTCGTTCTGCCCGTGACCGTACATTTTATTTGACAAAACAGTTTGAATTGCAATAAAGATAACTCTGTTTTGTTAGCAATGTCGGAATACCGAGACTAAATCTTAATATATAAAATCCTTTATAGTATCGTAATTCTATGCATTTCATCATGTGATGATCTTTAGCAAAGTTGAGCATGAGCCCACGAAGCTTTCTGAGTTGGTACGTCGAATGTCTTTTTTTCTTTCAAATTTAATTTAGTTGGTGACGTAGCAAGGCGCGCAGGGTACAGCTAGTATTATATTATATAAAAACTGATGTTAAGAACTACACACTTATACAGAAAAAGTGTTAAAGGAAA
Organism: Telegonus anausis annetta; assembly: GCA_018250715.1. NCBI lineage: Eukaryota > Metazoa > Arthropoda > Insecta > Lepidoptera > Hesperiidae > Telegonus > Telegonus anausis. The sequence continues at coordinate 1,480 of DWOA01000044.1, read as the reverse complement.
ATATGAGAAATAATTGTCATTAGATTGTCAACAGTCGGTCTTTCGAAACGAATGAAAAATAATTATAAAAATAAGATTACTGAAGAATAAATAGTCGTTACTCCTATTGAATGTATTTTTCTAATTTTCTTGTTCGCTAATCATTGTGAATGTTTCTTACATCATAGTTGTTCTCTACAAGTTTTGAGAGCTAGTAAACAGATTTGAATGCTCTTGCAAACACTAATTACTTTATCGTAAGTTCAAAAGTTACATACGTCTCGCTTATTTAAAGCTAATGAAGTAAACGAGCGGAGCGGCGCGCATATTAAATAAATAGAAAATGGGCATAGGTACATCTTTTCCTGTGTTTTGCTGTAACCATTGACATAGCAGCTGCAAGCAAGCTGCACCCCGAGTCGAACTGTCCAATAACCCTTGAACCGACATTGAAACGAAAACTATTTTATAATTACCAACTGGGAGTTATAATTCAACGGTTTTACATGAGTCTGTAAAACAAACACGCTCGGAAGATTAAGGCGCTCCGTCAACCGTGGTTCAATAATAATAGTATTAAACTTTTTTATTAACCATATAAAATATAGCGGCCGTAAATCACAATCACGCCTGCTCCCGCTCTGATTACTATTACTATGTTCTCGATTTTTCATTATTCGACTTAGTGGTATTTAGTTAAAGTTCGTACGGGACTTTTTCGTGCATCAATCAATCTTTCAAATCGCAAATTTATCTACGAACGAATAATGTTTATTAAACATTATTCATTAGGTACGAGTATATAATTATGTTTTTTTTTTTTCATTATAATCATCGTTGATGCTACGCTATGATACCTTGTGTTGTGAGTATGTAACACATTGCAAAAAAGTTAAACATGATATTGTTTGTAATAAAAATTATATTAAAATAACGCAAAAGGCAACTTATTTTAGATACCTTTTGTAGTGTGTCCATGCGTTTGCGTTTGAGCGCGTGCATGTGTATGTACAAATACTAAACATGTAATTTGCAACTTTGTCAGAGGAGTATTTTTTGTGTATTTTTCGGTATGCAGATTAGTAACTAATTAATTGACTAGCTGGGCCACCGAGCTTCACTTGGAACATAGTATCACCTGGCAATGTAAAGGATCGCTGCAGCACTCAATAATAGATTACTTTGAAAACGGATTATCACGGATATGGTACCCATTAAAATCAATAATAATAGTAAAAGACACTCTAAATACAAAAAAAAAATATTAAAACCATTAAAAAAACTTTCGGAGAATTTCGGAGAACCGTTTCGAAAACGCAAAGAAACTTTTCGGAGCAGCAATAACTTAAAATATACTTATAAAAACTGGTTGTTTAAAGTATAAGATTACATTAGAGAATACTTATCTATATATATAAAAAAAATGAAAAGATGCTCACTCACTCACTCACTCACCTATTGACTAAACATCGCAGAGCCGAAACTACCGAAGATATAAACA